>JAGSMU010000371.1:5000-10000 GCA_029286865.1 Teinopalpus imperialis | reverse complement strand
AATTCGGCGGGTGATCCTCCCTGATCTGAGGCCAACGATAAAAATCGAGGCAGACACGATATCCGTCAGCGCTACGACGACCGAACGACGCCTTACGCCGTCGCCGCGGGGCTGACGACGGCGTCGTAACGGTCGTAGAGGCGCCTCTTCGGACGTCGAGTCCGCCTACTCATCGCGAGTGAGGATCGAAGCGCGTAAGCGATACACGAACGCACTCTCGAACCTCTCTCCCGTACTGTATTATATATACGAACATAAACGACGACTAGTCGTATATCGTCGAACGTCGAACGCGCTCGCAACGTTCACGCCTAAACGTTCCCGTGGGCGGTTAAACCCGCCGGGAACGAGACGGTACGTCACCGTATCGAATCGCGCATGCCCTATCGATTGTTACGTCGAAGAGTCGCGCGTCGATGGGACGCCGCTCGCGTAACGCTTTCAGCATGAAACGTCGCGTACGCGCGTGCGCTCCGACCAACACGACAGTCGTGATATCGTTTATCGTATACAAAATATTTAAACGGACCGTGGTAGATACGCGATGCGCTGTTAGGCTAACATACCATCGTACCGTCCAACGGAACCGTCAATTGTTCGAGATACCGTCGCGCGAGCAACGTAAGACGAACAGTGTGGTTAATATTTTTTAACAGCCGGCCCTCAGACAGGAGTGGTCCTGGATATTTTTCCACGGACCGCAATGTGCGTCTGAAATGTCGATGTTCAAATGTGTCCTGCAGTTCACACTATGACGCGCAGTTAACTGCGTTCTTCATCGACCCGCGAGCCAAGTGATCCACCGTCCAGGGTAATCGTTTAAATAATGTTGTTGTCTTTACGGGTACGGAAGGATCGGGAGACACGGTTTTACCCGCCGGTTTCCGCCCTGAAAGGTCGTACTATCTTCGATCAACCAGCCGCAGGCGCGGAGATCACCATCCCATGCCTCGTGAGAGGTTATCCTTCGTAATATTCGTTTATGTTTTTGCTTTTATTTCTTCATACAAAGAAAAAGTATAAAACAAAACGAACGGAAAAGAAAAATCCAAAAAGAACATGATATCATTAGAAATGTATATGTGACCGTTGGTATTACGGTACTACGGACGTCAACGCGGTTACCATTTTACATGGCTCGCGTTAACGCCGTGAACATTCTAAGCCGCTGGATTTCGCTTTGTATAGCGCGCACTCTTTACGGACCGAAACTCGATGGCGCGGATTCTTACCATGTCAACGTTCCGTTTGGTGTGTCCCAGTGGGCGCTCGCTTCGACCGTCCGGAGCGCCGCGCGTCAAACCGACGGCGCGCGATTTAGCACGCGACACATACGTCGCGGCGCACTAACGACTCGCGCGTCACTATCATCGAACTACACCGTACACGATTAGCTAGGTCGGTGTCTAGGTGTTTCGTCGACGATGTTTACGCTAACGTTAGAACGCACGCATCAGCGCGTGCCAATCGCGCGCTCACGGAGCGACGGCGGCGGCGGCGGACTATCGTCGCAATTGTTTAAACTTTCGTTTATTCGGATTATTTATATTGTAAATATAATATATACGTACGAACGGCGTTCGCGCATATTTATATTACGTTAATGATCCTTCCGCAGGTTCCCTACGGAAACCTTGTTACGACTTTTACTTCCTCTAAATGATCAAGTTTGGTCAACTTCCCAGCAACGCCGACGGCCGTGAAGCCACCGCGTGTCGGTCCGAAGACCTCACTAAATCATTCAATCGGTAGTAGCGACGGGCGGTGTGTACAAAGGGCAGGGACGTAATCAACGCGAGCTTATGACTCGCGCTTACTAGGAATTCCTCGTTTATGGGGGATAATTGCAAACCCCAATCCCCAGCACGAAGGAGTTTCAACGGGTTGCCCGGGCCTCTAGGCCAGGAGAACATGCTGATTCCTTCAGTGTAGCGCGTGCGGCCCAGGACATCTAAGGGCATCACAGACCTGTTATTGCTCAATCTCGTGCGGCTCGAAGCCGCCGGTCCCTCTAAGAAGAATTTTAATACGTCGCCAGTGAGTTGCGTGACCGAAGCCACGCACACCTAAATGACGACGCCTATTTAGCAGGCTAGAGTCTCGTTCGTTACCGGAATTAACCAGACAAATCGCTCCACCAACTAAGAACGGCCATGCACCACCACCCACCGAATCAAGAAAGAGCTGTTAATCTGTCAATCCTTCCGGTGTCCGGGCCTGGTGAGATTTCCCGTGTTGAGTCAATTAAGCCGCAGGCTCCACTCCTGGTGGTGCCCTTCCGTCAATTCCTTTAAGTTTCAGCTTTGCAACCATACTCCCCGGAGTCCAAAATCTTTGGTTTCCCGGAAGCTGCCCGCCGAGCCATCGTAGTAACGTCGGCGGATCGCTAGATGACATATTTACGGTTAGAACTAGGCGGTATCTAATCGCCTTCGAACCTCTAACTTTCGTTCTTGATTGATGAAAACACCTTTGCAATTGTTGATGTTCGTCTTGCGACGATCCAAGAATTTCACCTCTAACGTCGCAATACGAATGCCCCAGTTATCCCTATTAATCATTACCTCGGAGTTCTGAAACCAACAAAATAGAACTGAGATCATATTCTATTATTCCATGCACGAAATATTCAAGCAGCATTTTGAGCCCGCTTTGAGCACTCTAATTTGTTCAAAGTAAAATTGTCGGCCCATCTCGACACTCAACGAAGAGCACCGCGATAGATTTTGATATTGAACCGTCGTTTTACCGACGGCTCACTGACGATATGCTCCGCAGACGTGTCAGTATCACTGCGGATGCGGTGCACCGACAGCGCGGCGCACAAATGCAACTACGAGCTTTTAACCGCAACAATTTTAGTATACGCTATTGGGCTGGAGTTACCGCGGCTGCTGGCACCAGACTTGCCCTCCAATTGTTCCTCGTTAAAATATTTAAAGTGTACTCATTCCGATTACGAGGCCTCGTAAGAGTCCCGTATCGTTATTTTTCGTCACTACCTCCCGTGCCGGGAGTGGGTAATTTGCGCGCCTGCTGCCTTCCTTGGATGTGGTAGCCGTTTCTCAGGCTCCCTCTCCGGAATCGAACCCTGATTCCCGTTACCTGTGACAACCATGGTAGTCGCAGAAACTACCATCGAAAGTTGATAAGGCAGACATTTGAAAGATGCGTCGCCGGTGCAGGACCGTGCGATCGGCAAAAGTTATCCAGATTCATCAAAATTAACGACTTCGGACGCGAGGCCCTCCGTCGATTGGTTTTGATCTAATAAAAGCACTCATCCCATCACTGGTCAGGAGTTCTGATTGCATGTATTAGTTTCAGAATTACCACAGTTATCCAAGTAACCGAGGTAAGATCTAAGGAACCAAAACTGATATATTGAGCCATTCGCGGTATCGCCTTAATACGGCTTGCACTGAGACATGCATGGCTTAATCTTTGAGACAAGCATATAACTACTGGCAGGATCAACCAGGGAGCTGACAAAGACGTGCGCTTCGAACGTACACGCATCAACGAGCGCGTACAACCCACCACCGCGCGAAACTAGGTGTGTATGCTGCTGCTCGCACGTCAAGCGCGTGAACGAGGCGACCTGTCTCAATACAGCGCGAGATTATCGCAGTAACGCGATGCGCGAGCGTAATAAAACGCTCAGACGCACCGGTGACGTATATTACATGAATACGTATTCGGTCTGTTCACGGTAGAGAATGGATATTCACCACTCGCTACGCGTTCTTCCAGACTTACTGTGGACGGAGCATTCGCGTCCGATTCATGGGAACGTTCGACAACGAGACTTTGTTTAAATACTTCACTTTATTACAACACGTTTAACACAAACGTTTTCTTGGGTCGTGATAGCCCGGTGTTAGAGAGATCATATCCGTGAACGAGAATTCAAATCATAGTTACCGTCCCTCGATAGCGCTCCTTTGCGAGGCGCCTCGGCGACGTGCGTGACGGCGGATACTTTAACGACGTGGCGAAGACAAAGCTCGCACGCCGAAAGCAATACGCGTTAATTAAACGGACGCTATTGAACGTCTGACCGTGTATAATAACGGAGACGTCGCCCGACACAGCCATTATTTCGACGACATGCACCGCTCGGCGCTTCGTCTAATATATGTATGTACGACTGCAGGTATGTGTATCCGCGTAATATCTTTGTCGTCGAAACACGCCGAAGTGATTTATATTAGGTGGTTGTTATATATTTTATTGAATAATGTCCCCGAACTTGACTGAGGTTGTGTGTGTGTGTTTTTTTTTTTTTTTTTTGTTTTACAATTTTATGTATTTTGGAACAAGCAAAACCATGAAATAAAGAATAAAGGAATAATCAATATCTAATATTATATTCATAAACCAATTAATTAAATAAATAAATATGACGCGTTCGCGTATCGAAACATTTGAAAATTATTACAAGTCCACATCGGTACGTGCGTTCGCGTATCGGATTGAAATTTAATTTTTACAAGTTCATATCGATACCGGTGTACGCGTACAGATATCTATTACTGCACATCATTGTAATGTTTTGTTCGTTCGTTCATTTGAACTATTTCGTTTCGTGTCCTTAAATGGACACGCGTGTTCGCGTATCGAAACATTTGAAAATTTTACAAGTCCACATCGGTGTAATATTGAAAAATATATATCACAAGTCCATAGTTATTAATTTGACCTATTGATATATTATAATTTTATAACATTCAGTGGCGAACGAGCGCACGCATTGATCGATTTGACGGCCCATAGTGCAGATGCGTTCGTCGTCACTAATAATAAGAGTCCTCCGGATATATAGATTCGATAAGCAGCATGATGCTGGTATTCAGTGAGATGCGTGGTCGTTCTGTAGCCAGAAACACAAAGTGCAGTATAATTGTAACACGAATAAATAACATAATAAATATGACGCGTGTTCGCGTATCGAAACATTTGAAAATTTTACAAGTCCACATCGGTGTAATATTGAAAAA
>JAGSMU010000370.1:32500-47424 GCA_029286865.1 Teinopalpus imperialis | reverse complement strand
CTTCACAAATCTATGTAAGACCGAAAGTATGCAGATTGTCGGCATAGATGTTCTAAGATACTCAGAATGGCAGCGCCATATTGTCGCATAATACAAGAGTTAGTTGTAACTTAGGGTTGCTGTGTTTCATCTGGTCAGTGAAAGAGACTGTGTCAAAGGATACAAGGCGTTCTTTATATCCTCTACCTTGATAATGCAATCACATTACAATTCATTAACATAGGAATATGTTCAACAGTAGACTAGTGAGGAGCCTATGTTTCCTTCTCATAACTTTCCTTACTTTATCCACTCCTCCTTCTTTGTTCAATCCGTTCATCTGTTTACTGCCGCCCTCACTTCTGAAATTCTCATCCTCCCGAAGTTAGGGCGGCTAAAAATCTTACACGTTTAAGGTGAAATTTCGGGAGCTATTTCTCAAAAAGATTGGTAGAATCATCTCAATTTTGATAATTACGTATTTATATTTATTTATTTATATAAATATGAATACTTGTATTAATTATATATGTATTTTATAATTACGCATATGTTGTTTATATACATATAATTAATATAATAGTATTTTAATCCCGACAAAGTATTTAAGCATACCTCATTTCTTCACTGCATTACCATTAGGTTGATAGGTAGATAATTCCTAAGGCAGTTTTTATACACAACTGTATATAAAACTTAAATAATTAAATTAAATTGTATTAAATAAAATACCTTGTTCCAGGTTAGGTTATCCTTCATTGAATGTTTAAAGAACCAGTGCGTTTTTCAAAAAGTATCTATATGAACAAGGTAGTCGCCACAACCGCGCTTCCATAGTTATTAAATAGCTAATACATCTTCACAAATAAACCCAATCCGACGAAGTGTAATCAAACAAACTGTCACCATTTTTTAAAACCTACGAATACCAAATAATTGAGGACAAGGCAAGAATCATTAGCATATCTGCCATTTTTTTTGACCGGTGTCTACCGAACATTACCAATAATTACACAGAGAAAGTTTAGTGTAGTTAAATAAGGCAATAAACATTACGACTGTTCGTATTACCGAATTGGAGCCCCCATGAGGAATCTCTCACCGCGTGCTCTCAGGGATATGCATGCCTAATGAGTAGGATACGTCTTCTTTACTAGTAATTACTTAACTCGTCCGTCTGTGCATCCGGGATTGATTTAACACCTGAGGGGATTTAGTTGTGCCTTACCTTTATGGTTATTTGAGGTTAGAATTTGATCTCTTGTATAATTGGCCATAGGGATTTCATCACTCTTAATAATTATTGCCTTTAGTATGGTAATGTTATTAAATAATATTAACTTACTTTTATTAAGGTCTATAATTTATTTTCACCAGTAATGAGAACAGTATGTTATTAAACAATAAATATGAGCTGTTGGATGATGACGTCCTGTTCCTCGGCCACTACGACATCTTTTGCTTCTTTACCAGACAACATCAAATGCTCGTGTCTCATAGTCCAATATATGTGTAATAAGAGCGTTCAAATGCTCAGATATAATATCAGAGAAATGGGAATACCTCCGGATCCGTAACCTGGCAACTGTTCTTTAACAAGATATTTATTGATGAAAATCCGGTCGATAAACGAGAACACACTTCAATTCAATGGTAAGTAATTATTAATACATATGTCCTGAGCGTTTAGAGCTAATGGGATGATGAACAATCTAGTTGGTTATAACACAATACATAATTACGTTATAAATAACCATATTTTTTATTTAGGTAATTGCGTTATAAAGGTTACATTTTAAAAAACGTTTTAAAAATGTGAATATATTTAAGTTTGTTTTTATTTAAAATGTTCGGAATACATTTTTTAATTTTCTTTAGTACTCTTAACTATATATATCATTATAATTATTATTCTTCTTTTATAATAAATATATGTATTAAAAAACACCTATACCGGAAAAATAGATAGATTTAATAGATTTTTTTCATGTTCATGAATGTATGTTTGACAAAATGTATGTTAGTTCTCATAAAAGCGATTGCCAGAATAAGTTAATAAATATAATATATAATTAACTTAATAACTTTATTTCTATTTAAGTACACTATCATCAATAATTTATTTTTTAAATAGGAGTATCTAAAATGTAATGTAATAATATTTTGTTTAAGAAGATTGTCTTAAATATAAACTAATCATAAAGAAATAACTATGCAACACGACATCATTATTAAAAAATGTGCTGATGATTTATCTTGTCTATAAAAATTGTAATAAGAAGTAACAAGTCTTGTAGCAGCTCATTTTCAATACTTATAACATATTACAGATGTAACGAACGATCCAATTGTAAACTGAGGTGAGATTTCACTTATGTCAAGATCTTGATACAAAACTACGAGCTCTTATTTCATTGATAATCTAATTGGATATAAGACTAGATATATAGACACATACAATAGGACTTTATATTTACTATACCATACATAAAGTAAATTACAAAAGTATTGAACACTGCATTCGCCACTGCGTTTTGTATGTCCTTTATAGAGTCAGCTGTTTTATATTATAGAGAATTTATTCATTAGCTAACGATGTGGAGGGGGAGTGAATTGTGTGTTATTTTGTCACTCCAAATATTAAAAATAATAATTCTTTCAAAAGTTTGCTCAATCTATCAATGCCACACGTACATCTTAATAAGAAAGCGAAAACGATTGAATTTTGCGAAAATTTATATAATTTATTATTTATAATTATTTTTATTTATTTTTTACAATCTTTACTTGGAAGACATTATCATATTTTTTATGATTTATTAGACTTACGTTCATGAATTAAAAATATTCTTAAAAATTCCATAATTTGAATATTTTTATAAATGCCCAACACATTACCTGGATAATTTAAAAGAACAATGATTTTGTACAAACATTATACTATTAGTCGTATTTCATTTCGAAATACACAATACGCGAGCACCGTCTTGTCATTCAACCACTTAACAAATAGAGGCTGTACGCATCAGCTAACAGTCTGGCATGGAGCACTCACACTGCAAGATCAAGTCAAGAATCGAGTTGGACACAGAGAGATACTAATATTACGAGGAAACATTTTTAAGTTCGCGGAATGAGGGACAAAGAGTGAAAATAAAATCCCAAAATAACTTTTACTTCACCTGAAAGACGATTATATTTTTCAGTTCTTTTAATTAGGTCGTACACTTTTATAAACGAATGTTTTGTCCATGTTTGAAAAATAAGCCGAAATTGCGTCCTTAATTTCTTCATAGGAAATATCTTCCCATTTTCCTTCCTTTTTATAAATTTTGGGAACAGGTAATCGTTCCTACTTTGTATACCTTGATTGTACCTACCTTGACCCTTCTAAGCCTCCTAATATACCGCATAACTCAAGGTTGGATTTTTCGACAGCAAACTCAGATGATGAAATTTAGTTAGGTGATAGATAGTAACCTAGAAAAGGATATGGGCTATTAATATTCATGCTATCGTACTTAAGGCGTAGGCAGTAGGCAGAAAACTAATTAAGTTAGTGATTTTTAATAGTTTGGTTTAAAAGTTTACCTCATTCACGCCTTAACGTCTGAACGGATTTTTATAAGACTTGGTTAATATAAAGATAGGATCCTAGGCACGGACACAGGCTACTTCTTACGGCGGGAAAATACTTCATTCCCGCGGAAATCTAGCGTGATCGTGTCAAGAAGGAATGACGCCATAGCTACTGAAATGATTTTGATGTTTTTTTTAAATGAGTGTTACTAAGACTTAAAGTTAGTATTTGATCACTTTTCTAACTTAGAGGGTCGGTAGGCGCCATAATTTAGGGAATTTATTATAAAATTTTGATGCATCTGTCTTTATTTAACAGTTTTACTTGGATCGAAACTTAGCGACATACCATCACACTACTTAACTTATAGGGTAGGAAGGTACCAAAATTCAGACTACTTTTACTTCGGGAAAATATCTCATTCCCACAGGAACCTATACACAGCTACCTATCTACAACATTAAAACTCTGTCTAGAATCACATTACGCCATAGCTACTGAAATGATTTTGATGTTTTTTTTAAATGAGTGTTACTAAGACTTAAAGTTAGTATTTGATCACTTTTCTAACTTAGAGGGTCGGTAGGCGCCATAATTTAGGGAATTTATTATAAAATTTTGATGCATCTGTCTTTATTTAACAGTTTTACTTGGATCGAAACTTAGCGACATACCATCACACTACTTAACTTATAGGGTAGGAAGGTACCAAAATTCAGACTACTTTTACTTCGGGAAAATATCTCATTCCCACAGGAACCTATACACAGCTACCTATCTACAACATTAAAACTCTGTCTAGAATCACATTACGCCATAGCTACTGAAATGATTTTGATGTTTTTTTTAAATGAGTGTTACTAAGACTTAAAGTTAGTATTTGATCACTTTTCTAACTTAGAGGGTCGGTAGGCGCCATAATTTAGGGAATTTATTATAAAATTTTGATGCATCTGTCTTTATTTAACAGTTTTACTTGGATCGAAACTTAGCGACATACCATCACACTACTTAACTTATAGGGTAGGAAGGTACCAAAATTCAGACTACTTTTACTTCGGGAAAATATCTCATTCCCACAGGAACCTATACACAGCTACCTATCTACAACATTAAAACTCTGTCTAGAATCACATTACGCCATAGCTATTGATCTGATTTGTATACGATTTTTTATTCAACTGACTGTTAAATTACATACAGATAATATCTAATTACCTACACCACAGAATTAATATAGTACTACATAACTAGCTACGCTTTAAACTTGAGGAGGTAATTAGATAGACATTTATACGAACTTTATGCTCAGTAGTCAATCATAGTGATAAGTTAATACTCATTTTAGACAAAGAAACGGATAGGTAATCAGTTCATCACCGAAATTATAACACCTACACTTAGTTTGTTTACTATTCAACGAGGGAAAATAATTCAATATAACGCAAACCTTCAAATCATACGTCGTCGTAGTGAATACAAGACGCTGCGCCGAGCGAAGAGGCGGTGCGGCGCGAGGGGAAGGCCGTGCCCAACTGTGCCTACCCAAGCGGGCAGACGCACGAGGGCAGACGTCGTCGTCGCACGTATGCGAATATTGAAATATTGCGTTACGAAACTCTATTCGTTGCGTATTTTTGGTTAGCTAAAAACGTTCTTTTTAAATTCCGAGTTGAAATAGGTACTACGGTCCACGCGTAGGGTCTGTAAGCTTTAATTTAGTCCTTTGTTTTAGATATCTAAATAAATATTTGGTAGGTTATTATTTTTGAGTCCAAGTTGACGTCATTTTCGTATTTTTATTAAGTACTTAGTTACATTTTATTATTAGGTAGTTAAGGTAGCTGTTAGATGTAGGTATTTTCTTAACCAATCATTCATATCTCTAGGTTTACTCAGATACGTATTATTCTTTATTTTGCAGTCGCTTCATTTGTTAATTCTCAATTTTATTCATGTGTAGGTTAAGTGTTTTTAGCTCACATCAGGATGTTTATAGTTCGTAGTAAATTAGTTTAGTAATAGATTTTGTCATTATATTATAGTACTTTTATGTTAGTTTTGATAGATAAGTAGGTAGTACCAGTAGTGAAGAAAATTGTGTATTGTGGTGTGGTACATAAATTCAATATTTTGAATTTATTTAGTTAATTTAGGTTTTAGGTATAAAAGGTTTGTCAGGTGCATAGTTGTTTAGGTTCAATACGTTATTGATTGATTTAGATATTTAGGTTATAAGTAAAAGGTTTGCTTTATCGAAGTTTTATAAAAATTGTCTTACGTTGTAGTTTTAAAACTACCGATTTTAAAAATCTTTAATTATTGTTTTATTGTTTTCGATATGCCACGCAAACGTAAATCCAATCTAAGCCGTAGTTCTAGCAGAGCTCGAACTGCAAAAGTTGCTAGAAGCCAAGAATCTGAAGAGCAGACTCAGACGCGTCAGATGTTAGATTCTCAGCGTCATGCGACTCAAAGAGCTTCTGAGACCTATACGCAGACTCAAGCCCGTAGGACCTTAGATGCTGAGCGCCACGCATCTCAAAGGGCCTCTGAGACCTATACGCAGACTCAAGCCCGTCAGGCCCTGGATGCTGAACGCCACGCATCTCAAAGAGCCTCTGAGACGTTTACGCAGACTGAGACCCGTCAGGCCCTGGATGCTGAGCGCCACGCATCTCAAAGGGCCTCTGAGACCTATACGCAGACTCAAGCCCGACAAACCTTAGATGCTGAGCGCCACGCATTTCAAAGGGCCTCTGAGACCTATACGCAGACTCAAGCCCGTCAGGCCCTGGATGCTGAACGCCACGCATCTCAAAGAGCTGCTGAGACAGTGGAACAGACTCAGACACGTCGAGTTTTAGATGCCGAACGTCACGCGCAATTGATTGCGGCAGAGACTGACGAAGATTCACAAAGACGACGTCTTTAAATGCTGAACGGCAGGCAGAAAGAAGACGTACGTTTTCAATGAGTACGTGGGAGGCATTTAATGGTGCCGCTTTTGAGTATGACCCTTTGATCGACTATGTTAATCACCGATTGGTTATCATTGGGAGAATGGATAAAAAATGCAGATATTGTGAAGCACTGAAATGGAAAGAAGAAACTCCAGGTATGTGCTGTTCTGGTGGAAAGGTTAAAATTCCATTACTTGGCGAGCCAGAGGAACCTCTTAAATCTTTACTTTTATACGACAGTAACGAATCGCGCCGGTTTTAAGCAGGATTAGAAAGTATAATTTTGCTTTCAGATGACGTCATTTGGTGTAGATAAGGAGGTCGTAATGCCTGGATTTTCACCTACTTTTACCATCCAAGGACAGGTGTATCACAGGATTGGTTCCTTACTTCCCGCAAATAATGAACAACCAAAGTTTTTGCAACTTTATTTCATGGGCGATGAAAAAAACGAAGCTGATCGCAGGTGTCAAAATATACAAGGAATCGAAAGGGATACTGTTTTAAAATCCAGAGAATGTTGCATGAACATAATCGCCTTATCAATACTTTCAAAACAGCACTAGAAAGAATGCCGGAGAGGATTATAGGTTGGTGATGCACCCCGATCGCACACCAAGTGGGGAACATGAAAGGCGGTATAATGCACCGTTAATAAATGAAGTCGCAGCCTTGGTTACAGGCGAACAGTTTGCTTTCCGTGATATAGTTTTACAGGCCCGAGATGACACATTAACCAGGGTGCCTGATACTCATAAATTTTATGATGCGTTGCAATATCCGATCATATTTAGTAAGGGACAAGAGGGGTATCACTTTCAAGTTCCTCAAATTAATCCTGTAACAGGTCTTCCCTTGCATAACAAAAGGTTTCATGCATGGATTTTATGCCTACAACATGATGATACGAGAAAACAACTTTAACATTGTACAAAGATGCAAGCAACTGGCCAATCAGTTTTACGTTGACATGTACGTTAAAGTTGAAAGCGAGAGGTTACGGTACATATCATTAAATCAAACTAAACTAAGAGCAGAGAATTACATCCATCTTCAAGACGCTGTGGCAAATGACGCTAATTTAAATCCAAATAACTTAGGTCGTATGGTCATTTTACCATCTTCATTTGTAAATAGCCCGCGGTACTTACACGAATATACTCAGGACGCGTTTGTTTATGTGCGTACACATGGTCGCCCTGACTTATTCGTCACCTTTACTTGCAACCCAGCCTGGCCCGAAATAGTCAATCAGTTGATGCCGGGGCAAAGCGCAATAGATAGACATGATGTAGTCGCAAGAGTTTTTAGACTAAAAGTTAAAAAAACTAATGGATGTGATTAATAAAGGCCGAGTGTTCAGAGAAGCGCGCTGCTTTATGTACTCTGTCGAATGGCAGAAACGTGGACTGCCACATGTCCATATATTATTGTGGTTAAAAGATAAGTTACGACCCGATCAAATAGATAACATAATCAGCGCTGAAATACCGGATCCTAACATTGACAAGACTCTCCATGACATTATTGTAAAAAATATGATTCACGGTCCATGCGGACCCGAAAATCCACAGTGCCACTGCATGAAAGACGGAAAATGCACAAAAAAATTTCCTCGCAAGTTAGTGAAAGAGACCGTTCACAACGACCACGGATACCCGCAGTATCGTAGAAGAGCGCCAGCAGACGGAGGTCGAACAGCAACCGTGAAGCTCCGAAATGGTAGCTACGTTACGGTTGATAATAGTTGGATAGTCCCCTATTCACCAATTTTATCAAAAAATGTTTAACGCCCACATAAATGTTGAGGCATGCAGTTCAGTACGCGCCATCAAATATATTTGCAAATATATAAACAAGGGTAGTGATCAAGCTATTTTCAATTTTAGAAATACTGATCTTGCGAATCCCGTAGATGAGGTACAAACTTATCAGTCTGGTCGGTATGTCAGCAGCAACGAAGCCGTGTGGCGTCTGTTAGCATTTCCGTTGCACGAAAGGCATCCCACCGTGACACATCTCAGCGTGCATTTAGAAAATGGTGAACGCGTTTATTTTAATGAACACAATTTCCACGAACGAATAACTACTCCGCCAAAAACCACACTCACTGCTTTTTTTGATCTTTGTATCAGAGATGAGTTTGCAAAAACTCTTCTTTATGTCGAGGTGCCGAGGTATTATACTTGGGATGCAAGTAGGAAAACTTGGAAACGCCGCATTCAAGGTACTTCAGTTCACGATTGGCCTGGCGTCAAATCTGAGATGCTTTAGGACGAGTTTATACAGTTCATGTTAGTAACATGGAATGTTTTGTCTACGCATGCTTTTACACCATGTGCGCGGACCTACCTCTTTCAATGATCTAAAAAAATACAACACACAAGATTATCCTACATTTCGAGAGGCATGTGAGGCAAGAGGATTACTGGAGAATGACAACCATTGGGATGTGACACTGGAAGAAGCTGCTCAATGTAGATCAGCAGGCAAGATGAGAGAGCTATTTGCTGTATTAGTAGCGACATGTGGTCTTTCAAATCCTCAACAATTGTGGGATAAATACAAAAATGATATGACCGACGATATATTGCACAGATTACAAGAGCAAAATCCCAATGTCACGTACAGTGATTTAATTTACAATGAGGGACTGACAAAAATTGAAGACCAGGTTAAAACAATTTCTAGAAAGGATTTATCAGATTATGGAATGATCAGACCACAGAGAACCGAGGAAATCAGTAGCGATTTAATACGGGAACTAGATTACGATACTGCTTCCTTACAACAACAATTGACAGAGTCTGTTCCACGTTTGATCCCAGAACAAAGGTTAGTATTTGACAATGTTTTCAAAAATCGAAGATGGCGAAGGTGGTTTGTTATTTTGGATGCTCCCGGAGGCACGGGAAAACCTTTCTTTAAACTTGCTTTTAGCGCAAATCCGAAAAGATAAAGGAATTGCTGTAGCAGTTGCCTCTTCCGGAATAGCCGCCACTCTGCTCAATGGTGGTCGAACGGCACATTCGGTGCTTAAACTGCCATTAAACTTAGCCCATGAAGAAATGCCAGTCTGTAATATAAGTAAAAACAGCGAGCGTGGACGTATGTTGCAGCAATGTAAATTATTAGTTTGGGATGAGTGTACTATGTCCCATAAAAGAGCAATTGAAGCTCTAGATCGGACTTTGAAAGACATCAAGAGTAATCCAAATATCATGGGGGGGATGGTGGTACTTTTAGCGGGCGATTTTAGACAGACTTTGCCGGTTATCACTAAAGGCACCCCTGCAGATGAAATAAATGCGTGTTTAAAAGCGTCAACGTTATGGGTGCACGTAAAAACGTTTAGTCTGTCTACAAATATGAGAGTGCAACTACACAATGATGTACAATCTGGACAATATGCTGCTGCTCTTCTTAAAATTGGAGAAGATCGTATGGCAAAGGATGGTAATGGCATGATTACATTGGATCGTGAATTCTGCAATGTTGTGCATAATCCAGATGATCTAAATAACTTCGTCTATAGCGAACTGCTAACTAATATGAGGAATAGAGACTGGTTATGTGAAAGAGCAATTTTAGCGCCGACGAATGAAATGGTGGGACAGATAAACGAGCAAATTATGTCACGCGTGGAAGGTGATATTGTTGAGTTTCTCTCTGTAGACACTGTAATGGATACTGAACAAGTAACATCATACCCTGTAGAATTTCTTAATTCTTTAGAACTGTCGGGAGTACCTTCAGACAAACTGAGGCTGAAAGTAGGCGTTCCTGTCCTTTTAATGCGGAATTTAGATGCACCAAGACTGTGTAATGGCACACGGTTGCAAGTGACACACCTCGGTCGCAATATTGTAAAAGCAATCATTATGACTGGAATGGCAAAAGGAGAGAACGTTTTAATCCCCCGTATACCCATAATTCCGACAGATTTGCCATTCCAGTTTAAGAGATTACAGTTTCCGCTGAAAATCGCATTCGCTATGACGATAAATAAAGCTCAGGGGCAAACATTAAAAGTAGCCGGCATTAATTTAGAAAAGAGTTGTTTTTCTCACGGACAATTAT
Organism: Teinopalpus imperialis; assembly: GCA_029286865.1. Taxonomy (NCBI): domain Eukaryota; kingdom Metazoa; phylum Arthropoda; class Insecta; order Lepidoptera; family Papilionidae; genus Teinopalpus; species Teinopalpus imperialis. The sequence goes on along the minus strand of JAGSMU010000370.1, from coordinate 36,822 downwards.
ACGTGGCTTGCTCACGTGTTTCAAGTCCCCAGAATCTCCATGTGTTGGCCAGAGAGGGAAAACAAAGAACATAGTTTACAAAATGTACTACAGTAATAAGGCCTCTTATTTTTAGCTTCCTACATTATTATACTACTTACATTAAGTTAGTACTTCCTACGCAGACGATGTTACAGATGTCACACTGTCTAACATCGGGGGTTGGCAGGTAGGTAGTTAGTAGTATTTTAAACCGATTTACATTATTTACTTTTATATTTACTAAGGAAACATTCGAGCTATCCATTATGTAGCTTAGGTTGCTTTTGAACAAATTTTGATGTGAAGTTGAGGACTGGAACACGATAGTGGGACATTGTTGCAGGGGGACTTATAGCCGGGAGAAAACAAAAAAACTTATGCGGACGAAGTCGCGGGTAAAAGCTAGTATGTAATAAAAAACACCTATACCAGAAAAATAGATAGATTTAATAGATTTTTTATATTTTTTTCATGTTCATGAATGTATGTATGACAAAATGTATGTTAGTTTTCATAAAAGCGATTGCCAGAATAAGTTAATAAATATAATATATAATTAACTTAATAACTTAATTTCTATTTAAGTACACTATCATCAATAATTTATTTTATAAAAATGGGAGTAACTAAAATGTAATGTAATAATATTTTGTTTAAGAAGATTGTCTTAAATATAAACTTATCATAGAGAAATAACTATGCAACACGACATCATTATTAAAAATATGCTGATGATTTATCTTGTCTATAAAAATTGTAATAAGAAGTAACAAGTCTTGTAGCAGCTCATTTTCAATACTTATAACATATTATAGATGTAACGAACGATGCAATTGTAAACTGAGGTGAGATTTCACTTATGTCAAGATCTTGATACAAAACTACGAGCTCTTATTTCATTGATAATCTAATTGTATATAAGACTAGATATATAGACACATATCATAGGACTATACTATACATATAATAGGACTATACTATATCATACATAAAGTAAATTACTAAAGTATTGAACACTGCATTCGCCACTGCGTTTTGTATGTCCTTTATAGAGTCAGCTCTTTGTATTATAGAGAATTTATTCATCAGCTAACGATGTGGAGGGGGGGTGAATTGTGTGTTATTTTGTCACCCAAATATTAAAAATAATTTAATTATATTTTATTTATCATAATTATAATTTAATTATATTTTATTTATCATAATTATAATTTAATTATATTTTATTTATCATAATTATAATTTAATTATATTTTATTTATCATAATTATAATTTAATTATATTTTATTTATCATAATTATAATTTAATTATATTTTATTTATATTTTACAATCTATACTTTGAAGACATTATCATATTTTTATGATTTATTAGACTTACGTTCATGAATTAAAAATATTCTTAAAAATTCTATAATTTGAATACTTTTATAAATGATTTTATTTATATTTTACAATCTATACTTTGAAGACATTATCATATTTTTATGATTTATTAGACTTACGTTCATGAATTAAAAATATTCTTAAAAATTCTATAATTTGAATACTTTTATAAATGATTTTATTTATATTTTAGTATACTAATATAAAAACACACTGCCCAACACATTACCCGGATAATTTAAAAGAACAATGATTTTGTACAAACATTATACTATTAGTCGTATTTCATTTCGAAATACACAATACACGAGCACCGTCTTGTCATTCAACCACTTAACAAACAGAGGCTGAACGCAGCTGCTAACAGTCTGGCATGGAGCACTCACACTGCAAGATCAAGTCAAGAATCGAGTTGGACACAGAGAGATAGCTTTGGAAATCGGCTTTTTCCTTTGTGCAGAGATGGAAGAGATGGCTGCCAGAAATTCCCTTGGACAGCTTTGGCGAGAGACCAAAGTGCACGGCACAAGTCGAGAAATGATAACATAAACATAAACTAATATTACGAGGAAACATTTTTAAGTTCGCGGAATGAGGGACAAAGAGTGAAAATAAAATCCCAAAATAACTTTTACTTCACCTGAAAGACGATTATATTTTTCAGTTCTTTTAATTAGGTCGTACACTTTTATAAATGATTTTATTTATATTTTACAATCTATACTTTGAAGACATTATCATATTTTTATGATTTATTAGACTTACGTTCATGAATTAAAAATATTCTTAAAAATTCTATAATTTGAATACTTTTATAAATGATTTTATTTATATTTTAGTATACTAATATAAAAACACACTGCCCAACACATTACCCGGATAATTTAAAAGAACAATGATTTTGTACAAACATTATACTATTAGTCGTATTTCATTTCGAAATACACAATACACGAGCACCGTCTTGTCATTCAACCACTTAACAAACAGAGGCTGAACGCAGCTGCTAACAGTCTGGCATGGAGCACTCACACTGCAAGATCAAGTCAAGAATCGAGTTGGACACAGAGAGATAGCTTTGGAAATCGGCTTTTTCCTTTGTGCAGAGATGGAAGAGATGGCTGCCAGAAATTCCCTTGGACAGCTTTGGCGAGAGACCAAAGTGCACGGCACAAGTCGAGAAATGATAACATAAACATAAACTAATATTACGAGGAAACATTTTTAAGTTCGCGGAATGAGGGACAAAGAGTGAAAATAAAATCCCAAAATAACTTTTACTTCACCTGAAAGACGATTATATTTTTCAGTTCTTTTAATTAGGTCGTACACTTTTATAAACGAATGTTTTTTTCATGTTTGAAAAATAAGCCGAAATTGCGTCCTTAATTTCTTCATAGGAAATATCTTCCCATTTTTCCTTCCTTTTTATAAATTTTGAGAACAGGTAATAATCGCTGGGAGCCAAGTGTGGACTATAAAGTAAGTAATTCAAAATATCAAAACCCACTTTATGCAGGGCAGCCCAGTGCAACACGTCTCTTGTAGACGGGAGCATAATCGTGAAAAAGATCTTTCGTTACTTTTTCTCTTCTTTTTACTTAAATGGCTTCCTGTAATTCCTCCAGAATTGATGCGTTCTCTGGTTATAGAAACACTAAATGTTTGTAATCCAGCAATAAGTTTCTTTCTGAGTCCCAAAAGACAGTTATCATGAATTTTCCGGCTGACAATGCAACAAACAAAGCAAAAACACCTATTTCTCTCCCACAACAGGCTGGAGGTGCACCTTTTTATGCCACTACTGCATAGTCATGCTTGGATTATGATAAAACTTCATATTTATACTAATTATGAGTCACATTATGACCTATATGAGATATCTCATCCTACTCCAACCCCACTATTCCATGAACTTAAATCGCACCCACGCAAAATAATTTCCCTGCAGCTTGGAAAGTCACCAAATTCATCACAATAATATGGCTCTAATATATTTTATTAAAATAATTTAATTATCTGATCGTTCCTACTTTGTATACCTTGATTGTACCTACCTTGACACTTCTAAGCCTCCTAATATACCGCATAACTCAAGGTTGGATTTTTAGACAGCAAACTCAATAAGACATTGAACACAATAGAATTTTACCGGAAAGAAATAAAAGCAATGATTGCGGTAAGCCATATTAAACAAAAAAAGCAATGTTTATATGTAGTCTGAAAGATCAATAGTCACTAGGCACAAAACGTGTTAGGAGCGAGAGCATACGGAGTATGAGCCCTAATTTCTACTAAAATCATAGCAGTTCCAGAAGCTAGCGAATAAATTACAAAAATTGGAAACGGAGAGTTTTAAACGGACTAAATTTAACTACGAACTTTCTCGTTTACTTCAAACTTGTATTCCTGTTGAAACTTAAAAAGAACTACTGTGCACACAATTAGTCTTATTACAAAGTTATTATAATTATTATTTAATTAATATATATATATATATATATATATATATATATATATATATATATATATATATATATATATATATATATACATATATATATTTAATTAATTTATTACAAATGTAAAAAAATACTTTTGGTATAATTTAACCAACAACAGTAATTTACACAATACCGTTTTACTGTGAAGAGCAAAAGCAGTTTTTTTTCATGATTCTTGATGCTTTAGGTTCATCGGTAAATTGGTAGAGAATATAATAAATAGTGCTTTAATTATCACCCATTATCATGTATCATTTATGAAAACTTTAGAGCAATAACTTAGTTCACGTGACTGTACCCGATGTACGTTAAATAAAATACAGGAATTTACGAAGCATCTGAAAGTGGTGAAGTCCTGTTTTATAGGAATTCACCGATATCTTTGTGTATTAGAGTCTCAAGCAGTACAAA
>JAGSMU010000370.1:0-27500 GCA_029286865.1 Teinopalpus imperialis | reverse complement strand
TCGTCGACGTGACGAGGTCTACGGCTCCTGACTTCGGTACCGGCTCGTAGGTTGCGGCGTTTACCACCAGCGGGTTAGACGCGAAAGCGCTTTCTCGAAGAAGCGCTGCGAGAGAGATTTGAGGTATTCCGGTATGGTGACGAGGTGTAAGTCACTGTGCAGATCGATGTTGCGTTGGTACGGCTCTGCTCCGGTTGCGATTCTAGTGAAACGGTTTTGAACCGTTTGGAGTTGATTTATTTTGTTTTCGGCTACGTGGGCGAAGACGACGCTGGCGTAGGTCATAATAGGCCTTACGCAGGTCTTATATAGAAGGAGTTTATGTCTTAAGGACATTTTGCTTTTAGCGCAGATGAGCGGGTGAAGCCGGCTCATGACAACGCGGCCTTATTTCTCGCATTTTGATATGCGGACGGAAGCTGAGTTTACGGTCTAAGGTGACCCCTAGGTATTTGACCGTTTCACCCAGGGAATGGACGGTCGAAGATCGTGATGCGTCCTAGCTTTCTACGGTTAGGTACTGATGCTGTGCAGAATGGAATGGATGAGCCTCTCCAGAAGAAGACTGCTGCACTTTTATCCGGGTTATTTCGATTCTCCATAACCGAAACCACTCGGCGAGGCGGTTGGCTGCGGCTTGGAGTCGGATGGTGATACGGCCCTTGTGTAAGTTTGAATAGTATAGGGCGGTATCGTCTGCGAAAAAGCGCAAGACTGACCTGCGGATCTTTCGGGACATCACTTGTGTAAAGTGAGAATAAGAGGGGGAAAGAACGGAGCCCTGAGGGACACTCATAGGAGCGGCCGGCTTGAGGAGCGCGTGCCGTCGACTCGATATCGAAAAGTGCGATTCGACAAGAAGGCCTGCATGATGCAATGAGCCTGTCTGGTATGTTGATGGAGTGCAGTTTATAAATTAAACCGTTATGCCAGACTTTGTCGAATGCCTTTGCGACATCGAAGAATAGTGCACCAGTACCGATGGGGTTTTTCAGGGTTAGCCCTGCAAGAATGTGTTCCGTTAAGCGGAAGGCCTGTTGAACGCAAGAGTGCGTATTCCTAAACCCGAACTGTTCGTCGGGAAGTAATCTATTAGCTAGACGTGTTCTTTAAGTCGCCTAAGAATAATCCTTTCGTATATCTTGCCCACGGAGTTTAGAAGACTGATTGGGCGATAGCTGGTGGGGAGGTTCCGCGGTTTGTGCGGTTTGGGTATCCCGATGACGTCCGCTTCCTTCCAGGCATCCGGGAAGGAGCAGCTGGAGAGGAGCGTGTTGAATATTGCCACAAGGAGGCAGATGATATTAGCGGGAAGCGCTTTAATTATTTTATTGTTAATCCCGTCGGGACCGGGAGCTGACCTCTTTTTGAGGTTTTTTATAATATTTGTGACCTCGTCGGTGGTCACGGGTTCTAACGGTTCGCCCGCTGGTGGTAACGACGCCCTAAGCGCCACGTCGGCGTTCACCTTTAGGAGGTGGTCTTGGTCCGCGGGGGAGTTCGACGGGGAGCATTGGCTCTCTAGACTGTCCGCGAGATATTCGGCTTTCTCCGTGTCATCGAAAGCGAGAGTAGCGTTGTCCGGTAAAATTAGAGGAGGCATTGGTGTGATGGTGTCTGCTTTGAGACCCTGCGCCACACGCCAGTAGGCGGTATTCGAAGGCTCCAGGTCTGCTAGCAGGTCGCCCCATTTTGATCGTTATAAGATTTAATGCGCTCTTTGACCTCCCCTTTGAGGTGGCGCAGTCTAACGCGATTAACATCCGTCGGGTATCTATCGTGAAGCTTTGCCGCGCGATTTTTGATCTTATCAGTCGACGGAGACTCGAGGGAAGGACCCTGAATTGATCGGTCGACGCGGGGACCGTCCTTTCGAGTCTTCGACGGCCGAGCTAAGGTGTGAAGTTAAGGAGTCGATCGCCCGAAACGCCTTGTCAGGTGAGTCGATCTCGTTGATTGAAATATCTAGCTGCTGGGTGGTCGGCTCTGAGTTTACCTTCGAGAGCACGCCAGTTGACTATGGTTTTGGTCTGAGGGACCTCGCCTGTCGATTGGCCCAGTTTGAGGAGCACCGGCCTATGATCCGATGATAATTCGTGTAGCGGTTCAATGGAGTCGACCGCTAGGTGATATTTTGATTAACGCAATATCTAAAACGTCGGGTGTTTGACGTGCAAAAGTTTAGAGCGTAACGTGTCGGGGAGTCGGGGCTATAACATCGAAGTTATGAGAGCCCATGAGGGCGTGAAGCGCCTTGCCGTTTTTATTCTCCTTATCGAATGCCAGGAGGCATGTTTACTGTTTAGGTCGCCTGCTATGACGACCGACGGCCCTAGGTTGATTAGGGTCCTGATGTCCGATTCTAGAACTGTTTCGTCGGTGATAGATAAACCGAGGCGATAACTATCGGGCTATGATCGGTCATAGCCACCCTACACGCGGTGGCTTCTATGTTTGTTAATCGCGGAACCTCGAGCGGTACGCAGTGCAAGCACCTTTGTAGTAGATCAGGTGCCGCCTCTGAGGCGGTCAACCTGTCACCACGGATGGTTCTGTAATTGGCGATCTTGGGATCGCTGTGGCTAGGTTTTAAGAAGGTTTCTTGCACTAGCATAACGTCGACGTTGTGTTTCTTTAAATGGATCGCTACTTCGTCCTTTTGAGACCTGAGTCCGTCCGCGTTGAAATACGAGACAGTCAGAGAGCGGGTTTGACTCTACCTAATGGTGTGTTAGCCATTGGAGACAGAACTAGGGTTGCCCTACTGGGCATGGGACCATTCTGGAGAGCCCAGAAGGAGCGTATGGTGCCCATGTGTTCTGCAGTGATCTGCAGCATTCGAAGGGCGTTTTGGCCTGCTGGAGGCGGATCCCCATGTTGGTGAGGTCCTCCAGAGCGTTGAAGCCCAATGAGCTGATGAAATTCAGCGAATATGTTATTGGGTTTTGCATACCCAGAGGTTGAGGTGGCCTGCGCTGAGGTGGCGGGCTGCACGGGGAGGGTTTGGCCCAGCGATAGGCGCGACTTGTTTGCGCGCCATAGCAGGAGGCAAAGCCCAGGCTGGCTTTGCAGGGGCCTTAGGGGCTTGCAAGGGGCAGCGGTTTTGGGGGCTGGAGCTGGAGCTGCAGCTGGAGTGGGGCGGGCCTGGGAACAGGCGCGGCCCTTTACGGGGATGGCTGGGATTGGTGTCGCTTTTTAGGTTTGGCTTTTGCCATTTTGAGTAGTCCCGCCGCGCTGCCTCTGCGGCGCTTTGGGACACCCGCGATAACTCGCTGCGGCCCTCTGCCTCGCATAGGCAGCACGCTGGGGGCTCTGTCGCCCGGAGGGGCGCGAACAGTCCGGTGCTACATGGTCCCCGATGCATTTGACGCATCTGGGCCTGGCAAAACAGTTTCTGGCCGAGTGGCCGTAGAATTGACAGCGATGACACTGTCCAATGAGTCCGCGTTTGAGGGGCCTCCACAGATATGCCGGAGAGGCCGCAAAGGGTCTTGAGATTGAAAATGGCCTTGCCTTCTGGAGTCAGGTCCAGGGTGGCCAGTATGAGGGGCATGGTTTTGGTGCGCGGATCTGTCATCCTGCGCGCATCTAAAATCGGGAGGTCTTGATCCTTAAGGGATCTGATCACTTCCTCTAGTTCTGTCTCAAATGGGAGACCGCGAATAACTACCCGGAGTTTCCTTTCCTCCGGGAGGGCATAGGTGTGGAAACCTATGTTTTCTCGCGCAGCAGTTTCGTGGCCGCGCGGGAAGTCACCTACCGTCTGTAGGTTTAAACGGATGCCTTGTGGCGTGTTTTGGGCCTTAGGGCACGATATTTTAGGGTGGCGAACCACCTGGAGACGTCAGTCCATTTGGACTTTTCCTGCAGGATTACAGGGCGGGGGCGGTTTTGCGCTCCGCAGGGGGCGCTTGGCGAGCCTGAGGGGCTGCCTCTTCGCCGGTGTGGCGGTCGGCGAGATTGAGCCCGGCCTTGCGAACGTGGCCGAGTTGACGACGGCCGGCTGGGCGGGGCGTTTGCTTATTGGTGACGAGGGTGAAGCCTCGTCCGGCTGGCTAGGCCCTACCTCCATGTCCGATGCGGAGGACTCCGAGTCTGAGTCGGAGGTCGACCGTGATCGGGGAGAGGCGGTGGCAGGGCGCGCGGAAGGCGCTGCGATTTCGGCGGAGTTGGGTCCGGAGACTGCGGGCTGTCGCTGATGGCGACCCGCGGGGTTTCGAGCTGACGGACGTAGTTTGCCCACGCTTCGGGGCACGTCGATTGGATGAACGCCATAAGGATGTTGGCGTCCATATTAATTGCGTAGGGCTTAATGCCCGATCGCGGAAAAAAAAACGATTTTATTGTCCCGCCTTGCGGCGGGGTGTAAAGCCTAAAACTATACACAAAATCCTAGCGTCTTGGGTACGCTTAGGTGAGTAATACCCGTCGGTCGCCCAATGCGACAGAACAAAAGAAATACAATAGCCGCCTCTGAGGCGAGCGGGTGTGGCAACTTACGGGGTCGCTGGTCCGGTGGGCACGCAGGTAGGCGCGCGCAGGTGTTCTTGCAGGTGCGCGGTGACGCACTCACTTCACTGGCGGTAGTCCGCCCGCACTTGGTCACACACACATGCACTGTCGGTTTTTTTTTCTTGGCACTTTGGTACTACTACTACCACCTGATGATGACACAGATACTAAACACACTGTACGTATTAGAGTATCTTCGTCTGGCTGGAGGCGCATGGAGAGCACTTCCGGGACGACTCAAAAACGGGTGACAACGCATCTACATTTTTATTCCTTGTCAAGGATGAATGTATGTAGATGTCATGGGCCGCAGTAATCACTTAACATCAGGTGAACTGTGTGCTCGTTTGTAACTGTCAATGTATTGAAAAAACTCACATACAATTGTACATTCCAGTAACGGATAACGAAAATAAATTTTTATATTGATGGTCCGGGATCCGTTGAGGAAGAACTGGATCTCGGCTCCCCGTGAAGATAGGGTCGTCGACGTGACGAGGTCTACGGCTCCTGACTTCGGTACCGGCTCAGGTTGCGGCGTTCACCACTAGCATACTAGGAGATGGTTCACGACAATAGTCTAATGGTGGATTCGAACCTACAACCATAAGTTTCGCAGACCGTACCCTAAACCAATAGGCTGACGCTTAAAATTGCACTACTTAGTCTTCCCGCAGATAAATGGGCGTTCCGCTGAAGCCTTGAGTCAAGGGTTTATCTTACGAAAACTGTCGACTGTGTATATTAACGAAACACGTAATTTAGGCCGTTATTCCACGCTGATATTCTATGAGGGCGTGGTGCTTCTCTGGTCGAGCTGACCCATTCATGTTGCTGCTAGGAATTAGCTGCAACGTGACTACCACTTTTAAGGAGCTGGAAGGTGCGAGATATCTGGTCATCTATCGACACATCTATATGTGATACTGTGGTCACCAATCGGTCTTCCGGCTTCACGGTCACATTATAGATGGACTTCTTTGACATACTTATATCATCGATATTGTTTATTTTGCGCTAGATTAATATAAATACTAGGGATGTTACGGAGGTGGTTATATCGGAATCGAAGTTTTAAATTTGTTTTCGGAACCAGAACCGTAATCAGAACCAAAATCGGAAACGAAGACGGAGGTAAAAAGGAAATGTATTAGGAACAGTTCTAAATAAAATAATACCACTATCTTCCCGCAACCACAATTCCCCGTACCACATGTATAAAGTTTATACATGTCGTATGGGGAATCCTGGTTTATACTATAAACCTGTTTGAACGCGTCGCCGATCTGCTTTCCCGCCCTTTATGTATGCTTCGACCTCTGATTAAAACCTCCGCTTCAATATTACTGATCCGAAATTGAAATCGGAGGTGTAATATCAATCGGAAGTTCCGAGCTTTCGAATCGGAATCGAACCTCCGTAACATCCCTAATATATACACATAGATTATACCAGTTTTATTGTTTCGAGCAATTTTGTAAATCCCATTGTTTTTTGTTACTCTATTGGTTTTAACATCACAGGTGACATACTAAATTACTGAGAATATTACAAAAAATAGAGCTTCAGTTAGTCTCTATCTAGCATCAACCCCTAACAGAACACCGGGCTTAAAAACATGTCTCTATAAAAAATTAGAAGCATGAAGTTGATGGAGAAGGTAGGCCTAGATGTTATGGGAATTGGTGGTGATCACACACTTACGTGGGTTCGCCAACAGAAATATTACGAATGTCATATTTCTTTAAAACTATAAAATAAATTAAAACTCTAAAAATTATTAAATTTATTACTTATTATATCAGATATCTTTTTAAATATATTAACTTTGAACCTCACGTGGAATACTGTCCTCATATCTGCACACCACTACCAGCTTCTTCCATTTGACCGCATTCAACGAATAGCGACTTCATGATCAGGTATTATCCGATCGGCTTGTCTGGTGTTGCGAAGAGATTGCATTTAAGTGCATTCTGCAGTGTTCTGAGAAGTTGTTCGGATTAATTACAGTTTAAACATTGTACATCACGACAGAATTTAAAATTGTATCCTCGTCATCTCGATGGTTGGCAATTCAACCAACTATCGACAGGTCAGGTTGATTTAGAAGCGGCCTAGAACACAAGTAAACCGCGTGTAAGCCGCTGTGCGAGGAAGACGACGTCGCGCTTTTTTGTCGGACTGAAGGCCACTGTTAGCCCGAGGGCTTTTACAGTTTCACCGGGTTGAGAGGTGACCGAGCGCTAATGGCACCCAGTCGAGACCTCTATTATATGTTACCAGCACAAGGGCTCCCGAGAAGGAGCCTCGGCTTGGACCGTTACCTTGTTTCGCGAGAGCGTCTGACTCGAGGGTGCCCGAGAGGGCCGAACCTCGGCTCGGTCAGTTGCTTCTGACAGAGGATTCTTTAAATTCGCTATGATTATTAGCTATCTGTACCACCACTTCGGAATGCGTGGGCGCTTGAGAAGAAGTGGCGCAAGAAACTCCAGCGACGCTTCTATCTATATGGACTGGAGAGAACCGACCAGTGACATGGCGGTATCACGAATATCCTTGCTTGCGACGCCCTTGCCGTAGGCGGGGGCGATGTGAGGGTGCAATGTACGTGTGTTGTGTTTTATGAAGGGCTTGGGCCCTGGTGGTCACGTCGTCGGGGTCATCGAGGGCGTGCCTCGGTCTCCTTCGGACGCGGGTGAATCTGTGATTCGCGATGGGATTGTAAGTGGCGGCACTTACAATCAAGGGGTTAGAGTGAGTGACGGCAGAGTCGAAATATCGGCGGGAAGCCTGCTTCAGGTACTGAGCTATGGTCGGCAGCTCAAGATCTATGTGAAGATTTTCATTACGCAAGAACCACGGTGCACTGGTGGCCTTGCGCATGAAACGATTTTGTATTACCTGAAGTCGGTGAATGGGACGCGGTGAAGCATGCGCAAAGACGGGTCTTGCGTATGTCATTATGGGTCGGATGCACGCTTTGTATAGTGTAATTTTATTACGCAGGGACATTTTGCTATTTTTATTGAGTAACGGGTGGGGACGTCGCGCTTGTCAGCCAGCGAGGTGTGATTTTTTATATTAGTAATAAATAATAAAGCGAAAAGGTGTATAATTTGCCATCGTCAAACAAATGAGTAAATATCTGTAGCGGTTAATAAAATCATAACTAACCATTGTCAAGAGTGGCGTGAGTGTTTGTGAGTTTTGTACGAGTGGAATATGAGTGTTAAGTGTAATTAATCAGGATCAAACCGAACTTATTTATTTCCCATTTCACGTATTAACTCTATCGTTAGAACTAGAACTGGTACTAGTATTATAAAATAATGCACAGAGGAAACCGCCTCCATTTCCGATAGATGTCGCTTTTGCAATTAATAACTGTTATACCCACTCTACTCAATAATAGATTATTTAACTTTTAAATGTGCCATTTGTTAATAATATAATACGGGAAACCATGAGACGTAATAGATAATTAATTATTGATCACTACAAGGACACGGTACAACAATGCGTTGCATTTTATGCTTTTTACTACCGTCGTATAGCTTTTCCTTGAAGATGTATTTAAAGTTAAGCTATTTTTAATTGGTTTCTCGAAACAAATGGTTATTTATTGACAAATTGTTTTATTTGCAGATTAATTGATTGTAGACACTTATTACGGTAGCACATCTACTTGCACTATTAAACTTGGATTCTCATTTAAAGAGCATGTTGAAAACACATTTTTTAATTATTGTAACTATTATATTGTCCCATTTTTTACAAGTGAGCATTCTGTTTTGTTGTGTGTGTTGGTCTAGAGACTTTTATAGGCCTTTTAGAGACCTTTACAGCTTTACCTAATCAGACCCGCGAGCGGGAGGCCAGCTGAGTAGGGAGACAAGGAAGATGCTGCGAAGCTGGCACGAAGAATGCTGCTGCACCAGCGCTGCACTCCCACCCATGTGGACGAAGAACGTCGACGACAACAGAAGGGGGCGATAATACAATCCGAGATGCCCCGCATGAGGAGGTACGAAACCTCGACTCGGATCGCAATCTAAAGGGAGAACAAAAGTGAGCATTCGTTTTGATATATTTATTTGCTGTTAATCGAATGTATAATTTCTGTTTCGCTTAAAAATAATAAAATATACTATTGTTATTATCCAGGTCGATCCCGACCACGTTGTTATTTTTACGACGTTAAGTTAGTAGATAGTGCAAATAAAACTCAAAAAATCAATTGAAGATCTACTGTCGTAGATACATAATGTAAGAATAACATTATGTGTAATGACGACTATTATGAGCAAGCTGTAACAGAAGTCTATAATCCTTATGAACACCTAAACATCTGTTATCCGATTCGCATCTCTTTTTTCGCTTAAGGCATTCGTAGGGCTTTCCGGGAAATGAAGCAGACCCAGCTTATCTTTACGGATGCCTTGTACAATCAAGATTGTTTTTAAATTAGGATCAATACGAACCAGTCTGTCCCTATTTATTGACAAGTAAAACGAAAAGACGAATGATAATATATATTTTTTGTTAAGACTTCAGATCATAATGTTTTTTCAGTTGATAATAACCTATATTAGTAGAATAAAAATGTATTTACAGCAAATTAATATATATATTTATATTAGCTGTAAATAAATTACATATTATTTAAACAAAATATATCCTTATTTGAGCACTTTTCTTCTAACTGCCACTACAACGCATACCTGGGAAACACTGAAAGTCTTTAGAAAATAAAAAACGGCTCAATGTAGAAAGTTGCGGGTACTTTTATAAACCGATATTGTTTTTCGCAGTAGTCTCCGTTCCTCTCTATACTAATGCGATGAGCATTCTATGGAACCACTGAGAAAAGCAGTGGGCACATTCTTTCTTAGGTGTCTCTTCTATGGCATTATCGAACGCTGATCATCACTAGGATTGGCTACACCCACGCTTGAACTCATTAAATCAATTATAAACAGTGGAGCGAGATGGGGCTTCATAAGTAAATACCAATCGAATTCTATCATAGTTTTTTGTTGAATAACACCACAACGAATGATCGTAATAAATCATGGAACGAAAATTTTCTCGTTTTAACATCACAGGTGACATACTAAATTACTGAGAATATTCCAAAAATAGAGCTTCAGTTAGTCTCTATCTAGCATCAACCCTAACAGAACACCGGGCTTAAAAACATGTCTCTATAAAAAATTAGAAGCATGAAGTTGATGGAGAAGGTAGGGCCTAGATATTGTGGGAATTGGTGGTGATCACACACTTACGTGGGTTTCGCCAACAGAAATATTACGAATGTCATATTTCTTTAAAACTATAAAATAAATTAAAACTCTAAAAATTATTAAATTTATTACTTATTATATCAGATATCTTTTCAATATATTAACTTCGAACCTCGTGGAATACTGTCCTCATATCTGCACACCACTACCAGCTTCTTCCATTTGACCGCATTCAACGAATAGCGACTTCATGATCAGGTATTATCCGATCGGCTTGTCTGGTGTTGCGAAGAGATTGCATTTAAGTGCATTCTGCAGTGTTCTGAGAAGTTGTTCGGATTAATTAGAGTTTAATCATTGTACATCACGACAGAATTTAAAATTGTATCCTCGTCATCTCGATGGTTGGCAATTCAACCAACTATCGACAGGTCAGGTTGATTTAGAAGCGGCCTAGAACACAAGTAAACCGCGTGTAAGTCGCTGTGCTAGGAAGACGACGTCGCGCTTTTTTTTTTTTTTTTTTTTTTTTTTTTTTTCGGACTGAAGGCCACTGTTAGCCCGAGGGCTTTTACAGTTTCACCGGGTTGAGAGGTGACCGAGCGCTAATGGCACCCAGTCGAGACCTCTATTATATGTAACCAGCACAAGGGCTCCCGAGAAGGAGCCTCGGCTTGGACCGTTACCTTGTTTCGCGAGAGCGTCTGACTCGAGGGTGCCCGAAAGGGCCGAACCTCGGCTCGGTCAGTTGCTTCTGACAGAGGATTCTTTAAATTCGCTATGATTATTAGCTATCTGTACCACCACTTCGGAATGCGTGGGCGCTTGAGAAGAAGTGGCGCAAGAAACTCCAGCGACGCTTCTATCTATATGGACTGGAGAGAACCGACCAGTGACATGGCGGTATCACGAATATCCTTGCTTGCGACGCCCTTGCCGTAGGCGGGGGCGATGTGAGGGTGCAATGTACGTGTGTTGTGTTTTATGAAGGGCTTGGGCCCTGGTGGTCACGTCGTCGGGGTCATCGAGGGCGTGCCTCGGTCTCCTTCGGACGCGGGTGAATCTGTGATGGGATTGTAAGTGGCGGCACTTACAATCAAGGGGTTAGAGTGTGTGACGGAGAGTCGAAATATCGGCGGGAAGCCTGCTTCAGGTATTGAGCTATGGTCGGCAGCTCAAGATCTATGTGAAGATTTTCATTACGCAAGAACCACGGTGCACCGGTGGCCTTGCGCATGAAACGATTTTGTATTACCTGAAGTCGGTGAATGTGACGCGGTGAAGCATGCGCAAAGACGGGTCTTGCGTATGTCATTATGGGTCGGATGCACGCTTTGTATAGTGTAATTTTATTACGCAGGGACATTTTGCTATTTTTATTGAGTAACGGGTGGGGACGTCGCGCTCGTCAGCCAGCGCGGTGTGATTTTTTATATTAGTAATAAATAATAAAGCGAAAAGGTGTATAATTTGCCATCGTCAAACAAATGAGTAAATATCTGTAGCGGTTAATAAAATCATAACTAACCATTGTCAAGAGTGGCGTGAGTGTTTGTGAGTTTTGTACGAGTGGAATATGAGTGTTAAGTGTAATTAATCAGGATCAAACCGAACTTATTTATTTCCCATTTCACGTATTAACTCTATCGTTAGAACTAGAACTGGTACTAGTATTATAAAATAATGCACAGAGGAAACCGCCTCCATTTCCGATAGATGTCGCTTTTGCAATTAATAACTGTTATACCGACTCTACTCAATAATAGATTATTTAACTTTTAAATGTGCCATTTGTTAATAATATAATACGGGAAACCATGACACGTAATAGATAATTAATTATTGATCACCACAAGGACACGGTACAACAGTGCGTTGCATTTTATGCTTTTTACTACCGTCGTATAGCTTTTCCTTGAAGATGTATTTCAAGTTAAGCTAATTTTAATTGGTTTCTCGAAACAAATGGTTATTTATTGACAAATTGTTTTATTTGCAGATTAATTGATTGTAGACACTTATTACGGTAGCACATCTACTTGCACTATTGAACTTGGATTCTCATTTAAAGAGCATGTTGAAAACACATTTTTTTAATTATTGTAACTATTATATTGTCCCATTTTTTACAAGTGAGCATTCTGTTTTGTTGTGTGTGTTAGTCTAGAGACTTTTATAGGCCTTTTAGAGACCTTTACAGCTTTACCTAATCAGACCCAGCTGAGTAGGGAGACAAGGAAGATGCTGCGAAGCTGGCACGAAGAATGCTGCTGCACCAGCGCTGCACTCCCACCCATGTGGACGAAGAACGTCGACGACAACAGAAGGGGGCGATAATACAATCCGAGATGCCCCGCATGAGGAGGTACGAAACCTCGACTCGGATCGCAATCTAAAGGGAGAACAAAAGTGAGCATTCGTTTTGATATATTTATTTGCTGTTAATCGAATGTATTATTTCTGTTTCGCTTAAAAATAATAAAATATACTATTGTTATTATCCAGGTCGATCCCGACCACGTTGTTATTTTTACGACGTTAAGTTAGTAGATAGTGCAAATAAAACTCAAAAAATCAATTCAAGATCTACTGTCGTAGATACATAATGTAAGAATGACATTATGTATAATGACGACTATTATGAGCAAGTTGTAATAGAAGTCTTTAATCCTTATGAACACCTAAATATCTGCTATCCGCTTCCCATCTCTTTTTTCGCTTAAGGCATTCGTAGGGCTTTCCGGGAAATGAAGCAGACCCAGCTTATCTTTACGGATGCCTTGTACAATCAAGATTGTTTTTAAATTAGGATCAATACGAACCAGTCTGTCCCTATTTATTGACAAGTAAATCGAAAAGACGAATGATAATATATATATTTTGTTAAGACTTCAGATCATAATGTTTTTTCAGTTGATAATAACCTAAATTACTAGAATAAAAATGTATTTACAGCAAATTTATATATACATTTAAATATATATAAATATATATATATATATATATATATATATATATATATATATATATATATATATATATATATATATTTATATTAGCTGTAAATAAATTACATATTAGTTAAACAAAATATATCCTTATTTGAGCACTTTTCTTCTAACTGCCACTAAACCTGGGCCACACTGAAAGTCTTTAGAAAATAAAAAACGGTTCAATGTAGAAAGTTGCGGGTACTTTTATAAACCGATATTGTTTTTCGCAGTAGTCTCCGTTCCTCTCTATACTAATACGATGAGCATTCTATGGAACCACTGAGTAAAGCAGTGAGCCCATTCTTTCTTAGGTGTCTCTTCTATGGCATTATCGAACGCTGATCATCACTAGGATTGGCTACACCCACGCTT
Source organism: Teinopalpus imperialis (assembly GCA_029286865.1). Taxonomy (NCBI): domain Eukaryota; kingdom Metazoa; phylum Arthropoda; class Insecta; order Lepidoptera; family Papilionidae; genus Teinopalpus; species Teinopalpus imperialis. Next base: position 14,377 of record JAGSMU010000370.1, on the reverse strand, counting down.
GAACTCATTAAATCAATTATAAACAGTGGAGCGAGATGGGGCTTCATAAGTAAATACCAATCGAATTCTATCATAGTTTTGTTGTTGAATAACACCACAACGAATGATCGTAATAAATCATGGAACGAAAATTTTCTCGCTTTAAATTCATTTTCAGGTGTAACAAGAAATTGCCACCAATTCACAAAAACAAATGACAACTGATAATAATAATATTAATTTATTGCACACCTTTCATATTTTGAGATATGAGCACATTAATGAAATATGTATGTCACATTAGGTAACTAAAGAGTTCTATAATCGAAATTTAAAAGAAGTTTTCATTGTCAATGTTTCTAACTGACCGGTTCTAAGAACTATTAGTCTATCTTATAAAGGCCGTCGCGTCGTTTGCCGTTTGGGCAACGGACGATCGTGCAATGCAAAACTTATATCAATCGTACTGCGTCAAGTCGGCGGCGCAGCCGGACAAAGGGGCGAAGGAAGGAGCTCTGAAACACCAAAGTTCCACATGGATAGCTGCATTCTGCAGACGGAATAGGCAGAATTTGTCTTCAAAATCGTCTAAAGTCCCATCACACCATGAATAAATGATGTTAAACTATAAAAAAGGCAGTAAAAAATCTAAGGAGACTTCACAAATCTATGCAAGACCGAAAGTATGCAGATTGTCGGCATAGATGATCTAAGATGCTCGGAATGGCAGCGCCATATTGTCGCATAATACTAGAGTTAGTTGTAACTTAGGGTTGCTGTGTTTCATCTGGTCAGTGAAAGAGACTGTGTCAAAGGATACAAGGCGTTCTCTTTATATCCTCTACCTTGATAATGCAATCACATTACAATTCATTAACATAGGAATATGTTCAACAGTAGACTAGTGAGGGGGCTTATGTGTCCTTCTCATAACTTTTCTTACTTTATCCACTCCTCCTTCTTTGTTCAATCCGTTCATCTGTTTACTGCCGCCCTCACTTCTGAAATTCTCATCCTCCCGAAGTTAGGGCGGCTAAAATCTTTACACGTTTAAGGTGAAATTTTGGGAGCTATTTCTCAAAAGATTGGTAGAATCATCTCAATTTTAATAATTACGTATTTATATTTATTTATATATATAAATATGAATACTTGTATCCATACTAATATTATAAATGCGAAAGTAACTCTGTCTGTCTGTCTGTCTGTCTGTCTGTCTGTTCCTCTTCACGCCTAAACGGCTGAACGGATTTTGATGAAATTTGGTATGGTGATAGATGATAACCTAGAAATGGTCATAGGCTATAAATAATCACGCCATCGTTCTTAGGGAGATAACTAAATTGAGTTAGTGATTTTTAAATGTTTTTGTTGGGACTTTTGCTCTTTCACGTATAAAAAGGCTGAACAGATCTTGATGAAATTTAGTAAGGTAATAGATGGTTACCTAAAACGGATATAAGATCAAAATGATCACGTCATAGTACTTAGGGGTAGGAAGTAGGCAGAAAACTGAATTGAGTTAGTGATTTTATGGTTTTTGGTGGAGTTTTGTTTCATCATGCCTAAACGGCTGAACGGATTTTGATGAAATTTAGTTAGGTGATAGATAGTAACCTAGAAAAGGATATGGGCTATTAATATTCATGCTATCGTACTTAAGGCGTAGGCAGTAGGCAGAAAACTGAATTGAGTTAGTGATTTTTAATAGTTTGGTTTAAAAGTTTAATTCTATTCACGCCTTAACGTCTGAACGGATTTTTATAAGACTTGGTTAATATAAAGATAGGATCCTAGGCACGGACAGGCTACTTCTTACGGCGGGAAAATACTTCATTCCCAAGTGGAAATCTAGCGTGATCGTGTCAAGAAGCGAATGACGCCATAGCTACTGAAATGATTTTGATGTTTTTTAAATGAGTGTTACTAAGACTTAAAGTTAGTATTTGATCACTTTTCTAACTTAGAGGGTCGGTAGGCGCCATAATTTAGGGAATTTATTATAAAATTTTGATGCATCTGTCTTTATTTAACAGTTTTACTTGGATCGAAACTTAGCGACATACCATCACACTACTTAACTTATAGGTAGGAAGGTACCAAAATTCAGACTACTTTTACTTCGGGAAAATATCCATTCCCACAGGAACCTATACACAGCTACCTATCTACAACATTAAACTCTGTCTAGAATCACATTACGCCATAGCTATTGATCTGATTTGTATACGATTTTTATTCAACTGACTGTTAAATTACATACAGATAATATCTAATTACCTACACCACAGAATTAATATAGTACTACATAACTAGCTACGCTTTAAACTTGAGGAGGTAATTAGATAGACATTTATACGAACTTTATGCTCAGTAGTCAATCATAGTGATAAGTTAATACTCATTTTAGACAAAGAAACGGATAGGTAATCAGTTCATCACCGAAATTATAACACCTACACTAGTTTGTTTACTATTCAACGAGGGAAAATAATTCAATATAACGCAAACCTTCAAATCATACGTCGTCGTAGTGAATACAAGACGCTGCGCCGAGCGAAGAGGCGGTGCGCGAGGGGAAGGCCGTGCCCAACTGTGCCTTACCCAAGCGGGCAGACGCACGAGGGCAGACGTCGTCGTCGCACGTATGCGAATATTGAAATATTGCGTTACGAAACTCTATTCGTTGCGTATTTTGGTTAGCTAAAACGTTCTTTTAAATTCCGAGTTGAAATAGGTACTACGGTCCACGCGTAGGGTCTGTAAGCTTTAATTTAGTCCTTTGTTTTAGATATCTAAATAAATATTTGGTAGGTTATTATTTTGAGTCCAAGTTGACGTCATTTTCGTATTTTTATTAAGTACTTAGTTACATTTTTATTATTAGGCAGTTAAGGTAGCTGTTAGATGTAGGTATTTTCTTAACCAATCATTCATATCTCTAGGTTTACTCAGATACGTATTATTCTTTATTTTGCAGTCGCTTCATTTGTCAATTCTCAATTTTATTCATGTAGGTTAAGTGTTTTTAGCTCACATCAGGATGTTTATAGTTCGTAGTAAATTAGTTTAGTAATAGATTTTGTCATTATATTATAGTACTTTTATGTTAGTTTTGATAGATAAGTAGGTAGTACCAGTAGTGAAGAAAATTGTGTATTGTGGTGGCACATAAATTCAACATTTTGAATTTATTTAGTTAATTTAGGTTTTAGGTATGTGCAATTTGTCAGGTGCATAGTTGTTTAGGTTCAATACGTTATTGATTGATTTAGATATTTAGGTTATGGGCAAAAGGTTTGCTTTATCGAAGTTTTATAAAAATTGTCTTACGTTGTAGTTTTTAAAACTACCGATTTTAAAAATCTTTAATTATTGTTTTATTGTTTTCGATATGCCACGCAAACGTAAATCCAATCTAAGCCGTAGTTCTAGCAGAGCTCGAACTGCAAAAGTTGCTAGAAGCCAAGAATCTGAAGAGCAGACTCAGACGCGTCAGATGTTAGATTCTCAGCGTCATGCGACTCCAAAGAGCTTCTGAGACCTATACGCAGACTCAAGCCTGACAAACCTTAGATGCTGAGCGCCACGCATCTCAAAGGGCCTCTGAGACGTTTACACAGACTGAGACCCGTCAGGCCCTGGATGCTGAACGCCACGCATCTCAAAGGGCCTCTGGAGACCTATACGCAGACTCAAGCCTGACAAACCTTAGATGCTGAGCGCCACGCATCTCAAAGGGCCTCTGAGACGTTTACGCAGACTCAGGCCCGTCAGACCCTGGATGCTGAACGCCACGCATCTCAAAGAGCTGCTGAGACAGTGGAACAGACTCCAGACACGTCGAGTTTTAGATGCCGAACGTCACGCGCAATTGATTGCGGCAGAGACTGACGAAGATTCACAAAGACGACGTCTTTTAAATACTGAACGGCAGGCAGAAAGAAGACGTACGTTTTCAATGAGTACGTGGGAGGCATATAATGGTGCCGCTGGAGTATGACCCTTTGATCGACTATGTTAATCACCGGATTGTTATCATTGGGAGAATGGATAAAAAATGCAGATATTGTGAAGCACTGAAATGGAAAGAAGAAACCTATGCGCCGCCCTGGTGGAAAGGTTAAAATTCCATTACTGGCGAGCCAGAGGAACCTCTTAAATCTTTTACTTTATACGACAGTAACGAATCGCGCCGGTTTTAAGCAGGATTAGAAAGTATAATTCTTGCTTTCAGATGACGTCATTTGGTGTAGATAAGGAGGTGGTAATGCCAGGATTTTCACCTACTTACCATCCAAGGACAGGTGTATCACAGGATTGGTTCCTTTACTTCCCGCAAATAATGAACAACCAAAGTTTTTGCAACTTTATTTCATGGGCGATGAAAAACGAAGCTGATCGCAGGTGTCAAAATATACAAGGAATCGAAAGGATATCGTTTTAAAATCCAGAGAATGTTGCATGAACATAATCGCCTTATCAATACTTTCAAAACAGCACTAGAAAGAATGCCGGGAGAGGATTATAGGTTGGCATGTTCCGATCGCACACCAAGTGGGGAACATGAAAGGCGGTATAATGCACCGTTAATAAATGAAGTCGCAGCCTTGGTTACAGGCGAACAGTTTGCTTTCCGTGATATAGTTTTACAGGCCCGAGATGACACATTAACCAGGGTGCCTGATACTCATAAATTTTATGATGCGTTGCAATATCCGATCATATTTAGTAAGGGACAAGAGGGGTACCACTTTCAAGTTCCTCAAATTAATCCTGTAACAGGTCTTCCCTTGCATAACAAAAAGGTTTCATGCATGGATTTTTATGCCTACAACATGATGATACGAGAAAACAACTTTAACATTGTACAAAGATGCAAGCAACTGGCCAATCAGTTTTACGTTGACATGTACGTTAAAGTTGAAAGCGAGAGGTTACGGTACATATCATTAAATCAAACTAAACTAAGAGCAGAGAATTACATCCATCTTCAAGACGCTGTGGCAAATGACGCTAATTTAAACTAAATAACTTAGGTCGTATGGTCATTTTACCATCTTCACTGTAAATAGCTCCGCGGTACTTGCTAATGAATATACTCAGGACGCGTTTGTTTATGCGCGTACATTACGGTCGCCCTGACTTATTCGTCACCTTTACTTGCAACCCAGCCTGGCCCGAAATAGTCAATCAGTTGATGCCGGGGCAAAGCGCAATAGATAGACATGATGTAGTCGCAAGAGTTTTAGACTAAAAAGTTAAAAACTAATGGATGTGATTAATAAAGGCCGAGTGTTCAGAGAAGCGCGCTGCTTTATGTACTCTGTCGAATGGCAGAAACGTGGACTGCCACATGTCCATATATTATTGTGGTTAAAAGATAAGTTACGACCCGATCAAATAGATAACATAATCAGCGCTGAAATACCGGATCCTAACATTGACAAGACTCTCCATGACATTATTGTAAAAAATATGATTCACGGTCCATGCGGACCCGAAAATCCACAGTGCCACTGCATGAAAGACGGAAAATGCACAAAAAAATTTCCTCGCAAGTTAGTGAAAGAGACCGTTCACAACGACCACGGATACCCGCAGTATCGTAGAAGAGCGCCAGCAGACGGAGGTCGAACAGCAACCGTGAAGCTCCGAAATGGTAGCTACGTTACGGTTGATAATAGCTAAGTAGTCCCTATTCACCAATTTTATCAAAATGTTTAACGCCCACATAAATGTTGAGGCATGCAGTTCAGTACGCGCCATCAAATATATTTGCAAATATATAAACAAGGGTAGTGATCAAGCTATTTTCAATTTTAGAAATACTGATCTTGCGAATCCCGTAGATGAGGTACAAACTTATCAGTCTGGTCGGTATGTCAGCAGCAACGAAGCCGTGTGGCGTCTGTTAGCATTTCCGTTGCACGAAAGGCATCCCACCGTGACACATCTCAGCGTGCATTTAGAAATGGTGAACGCGTTTATTTTAATGAACACAATTTCCACGAACGAATAACTACTCCGCCAAAACCACACTCACTGCTTTTTGATCTTTGTATCAGAGATGAGTTTGCAAAAACTCTTCTTTATGTCGAGGTGCCGAGGTATTATACTTGGGATGCAAGTAGGAAAACTTGGAAACGCCGCATTCAAGGTACTTCAGTTCACGATTGGCCTGGCGTCAAATCTGGAGATGCTTTAGGACGAGTTTATACAGTTCATGTTAGTAACATGGAATGTTTTGTCTACGCATGCTTTTACACCATGTGCGCGGACCTACCTCTTTCAATGATCTAAAAAATCGAGAGGCATGTGAGGCAAGAGGATTACTGGAGAATGACAACCATTGGGATGTGATGACTGGAAGAAGCTGCTCAATGTAGATCAGCAGGCAAGATGAGAGCTATTTGCTGTATTAGTAGCGACATGTGGTCTTTCAAATCCTCAACAATTGTGGGATAAATACAAAATGATATGACCGACGATATATTGCACAGATTACAAGAGCAAAATCCCAATGTCACGTACAGTGATTTAATTTACAATGAGGGTCTGACAAAAATTGAAGACCAGGTTAAAACAATTTCTTGAAAGGATTTATCAGATTATGGAATGATCAGACCACAGAGAACCGAGGAAATCAGTAGCGATTTAATACGGAACTAGATTACGATACTGCTTCCTTACAACAACAATTGACAGAGTCTGTTCCACGTTTGATCCCAGAACAAAGGTTGGGGCATTTGACAATGTTTTCAAAAAAAATCGAAGATGGCGAAGGTGGTTTGTTATTTTTGATGCTCCTGCAGGAGGCACGGGAAAACCTTTCTTTAAACTTGCTTTAGCGCAAATCCGAAAAGATAAAGGAATTGCTGTAGCAGTTGCCTCTTCCGGAATAGCCGCCACTCTGCTCAATGGTGGTCGAACGGCACATTCGGTGCTTAAACTGCCATTAAACTTAGCCCATGAAGAAATGCCAGTCTGTAATATAAGTAAAACAGCGAGCGTGGACGTATGTTGCAGCAATGTAAATTATTAGTTTGGGATGAGTGTACTATGTCCCATAAAAGAGCAATTGAAGCTCTAGATCGGACTTTGAAAGACATCAAGAGTAATCCAAATATCATGGGGATGGTGGTACTTTTACAAGGATTTTAGACAGACTTTGCCGGTTATCACTAAAGGCACCCTGCAGATGAAATAAATGCGTGTTTAAAAGCGTCAACGTTATGGGTGCACGTAAAAACGTTTAGTCTGTCTACAAATATGAGAGTGCAACTACACAATGATGTACAATCTGGACAATATGCTGCTTCTCTTCTTAAAATTGGAGAAGATCGTATGGCAAAGGATGGTAATGGCATGATTACATTGGATCGTGAATTTGCAATGTTGTGCATAATCCAGATGATCTAAATAACTTCGTCTATAGCGAACTGCTAACTAATATGAGGAATAGAGACTGGTTATGTGAAAGAGCAATTTTAGCGCCGACGAATGAAATGGTGGACAGATAAACGAGCAAATTATGTCACGCGTGGAAGGTGATATTGTTGAGTTTCTCTCTGTAGACACTGTAATGGATACTCGAACAAGTAACATCATACCCTGTAGAATTTCTTAATTCTTTAGAACTGTCGGGAGTACCTTCACACAAAACTGAGGCTGAAAGTAGGCGTTCCTGTCCTTTAATGCGGAATTTAGATGCACCAAGACTGTGTAATGGCACACGGTTGCAAGTGACACACCTCGGTCGCAATATTGTAAAGCAATCATTATGACTGGAATGGCAAAAGGAGAGAACGTTTTAATCCCCGTATACCCATAATTCCGACAGATTTGCCATTCCAGTTTAAGAGATTACAGTTTCCGCTGAAAATCGCATTCGCTATGACGATAAATAAAGCCTAGGGCAAACATTAAAAAGTAGCCGGCATTAATTTAGAAAAGAGTTGTTTTTCTCACGGACAATTATACGTGGCTTGCTCACGTTTCAAGTCCACAGAATTCCATGTGTTGGCCAGAGAGGGAAAAACAAAGAACATAGTTTACAAAAATGTACTACATTAATAAGGCCTCTTATTTTTAGCTTCCTACATTATTATACTACTTACATTAAGTTAGTACTTCCTACGCAGACGATGTTACGGATGTCATAATTGTCTAACATCGGGGTTGGCAGGTAGGTAGTTAGTAGTATTTTAAACCGATTTACATTATTTACTTTATATTTACTAAGGAAACATCTGACTATCCACAGGAAGCTTAGGTTGTTTTTTTGAACAAATTTTGATGTGAAGTTGAGGACTGGAACACGATAGTGGGACATTGTTGCAGGGGACTTATAGCCGGGAGAAAACAAAAACTTATGCGGACGAAGTCGGTAAAAGCTAGTTAATTATATATGTATTTTATAATTACGCATATGTTGTTTATATACGTAATATAATTAATATAATAGTATTTTAATCCCGACAAAGTATTTAAGCATACCTCATTTCTTCACTGCATTACCATAAGGTTGATAGGTAGATAATGCCTAAGGCAGTTTTTATACACATCTGTATATAAAACTTAAATAATTAAATTAAATTGTATTAAATAAAATACCTTGTTCCAGGTTAGGTTATCCTTCATTGAATGTTTAAAGAACCAGTGCGTTTTTCAAAAAGTATCTATATGAACAAGGTAGTCGCCACAACCGCGCTTCCATAGTTATTAAATAGCTAATACATCTTCACAAATAAACCCAATCCGACGAAGTGTAATCAAACAAACTGTCATCATTTTTTAAAACCTACGAATACCAAATAATTGAAGACAAGGCAAGAATCATTAGCATATCTGCCATTTTTTTTGACCGGTGTCTACCGAACATTACCAATAATTACACAGAGAAAGTTTAGTGTAGTTAAATAAGGCAATAAACATTACGACTGTTCGTATTACCGAATTGGAGCCCCCATGAGGAATCTCTCACCGCGTGCTCTCAGGGATATGGATGCTTAATGAGTAGGAAACGTCTTCTTTACTAGTAATTACTTTACTCGTCCGTCTGTGCATCCGGGATTGATTTAACACCTGAGGGGATTTAGTTGTGCCTTACCTTTATGGTTATTTGAGGTTAGAATTTGATCTCTTGTATAATTGGCCATAGGGATTTCATCACTCTTAATAATTATTGCCTTTAGTCTAATAATGTAATTAAATAATATTAACTTACTTTTATTAAGGTCTATAATTTATTTTCACCAGTAATGAGAACAGTATGTTATTAAACAATAAATATGATCTCGGAGCTGTTGGATGATGACGTCCTGTTCCTCGGCCACTACGACATCTTTTGCTTCTTGACCAGACAACATCAAATGCTCGTGTCTCATAGTCCAATGTATGTGTAATAAGAGCGTTCAAATGCTCAGATGTAATATCAGAGAAATGGGAATACCTCCGAATCCGTAACCTGGCAACTGTTCTTTAACAAGATATTTATTGATGAAAATCCGGTCGATAAACGAGAACACACTTCAATTCAATGGTAAGTAATTATTAATACATATGTCCTGAGCATTTAGAGCTATTGGGATGATGAACAATCTAGTTGGTTATAACACAATACATAATTACGTTATAAATAACCATATTTTTTATATAGGTAATTGCGTTATAAAGGTTCCATTTTAAAAAACGTTTTAAAAATGTGAATATATTTAAGTTTGTTTTTATTTTAAATGTTCGGAATACATTTTTTAATTTTCTTTAGTACTCTTAACTATATATATCATTGTAATTATTATTTTTCTTTTATAATAAATATATGTATTAAAAAACATCTATACCGGAAAAATAGATAGATTAAATAGATTTTTTTATATTTTTTTCATGTTCATGAATGTATTTATGACAAAATGTATGTTAGTTCTCATAAAAGCGATTGCCAGAATAAGTTAATAAATATAATATATAATTAACTTAATAACTTAATTTCTATTTAAGTACACTATCTGATGATAAGAAGTAACAAGTCTTGTAGCAGCTCATTTTCAATACTTATAACATATTAGAGATGTAACGAACGATCCAATTGTAAACTGAGGTGAGATTTCACTTATGTCAAGATCTTGATACAAAACTACGAGCTCTTATTTCATTGATAATCTAATTGGATATAAGACTAGATATAAAGACACATATAATAGGACTTTACTATACCATACATAAAGTAAATTACAAAAGTATTGAACACTGCATTCGCCACTGCGTTTTGTATGTCCTTTATAGAGTCAGCTGTTTTATATTATAGAGAATTTATTTATTAGCTAACGATGTGGAGGGGGAGTGAATTGTGTGTTATTTTGTCACTCCAAATATTAAAAATAATAATTCTTTCAAAAGTTTGCTCAATCTATCAATGCCACACGTACATCTTAATAAGAAAGCGAAAACGATTGAATTTTGCAAAAATTTATATAATTTATTATTTATAATTATTTTTATTTATTTTTTACATTCTATACTTGGAAGACATTATCATATTTTTATGATTTATTAGACTTACGTTCATGAATTAAAAATATTTTTTTTTAAAATTCCATAATTTGAATACTTTTATAAATACCCAACACATTACCTGGATAATTTAAAAGAACAATGATTTTGTACAAACATTATACTATTAGTCGTATTTCATTTCGAAATACACAATACGCGAGCACCGTCTTGTCATTAGACTACTTAACAAATAGAGGCTGTACGCATCAGCTAACAGTCTGGCATGGAGCACTCACACTGCAAGATCAAGTCAAGAATCGAGTTGGACACAGAGATAGCCTTGGAAATCGGCTTTTCCTTTGTGCAGAGATGGAAGAGATGGCTGCCAGAAATTCCCTTGGACAGCTTTGGCGAGAGACCAAAGTGCACGGCACAAGTCGAGAAATGATAACATAAACATAAACTAATATTACGAGGAAACATTTTAAGTTCGCGGAATGAGGGACAAAGAGTGAAAATAAAATCCCAAAATAACTTTTACTTCACCTGAAAGACGATTATATTTTTCAGTTCTTTAATTAGGTCGTACACTTTAATAAACGAATGTTTTGTCCATGTTTGAAAAATAAGCCGAAATTGCGTCCTTAATTTCTTCATAGGAAATATCTTCCCATTTTTCCTTCCTTTTATAAATTTTGGGGAACAGATAATCGTTCCTACTTTGTATACCTTGATTGTACCTACCTTGACACTTGTGTTCCTAATATACCGCATAACTCAAGGTTGGATTTTTCGACAGCAAACTCAATAAGACATTGAACAGTATAGAATTTTACTGGAAAGAAATAAAGGCAATGATTGCGGTAAGCTATATTAAACAAAAAAAGCAATTTAAGCCCGAAAACAAAACTTCGTGTTTATATGAAGTCTAAAAGATCAATAGTCACTAGGCACAAAACGTGTTAGGAGCGAGAGCATACGGAGTATGAGCCCTAATTTCTACTTAAATCATAGCAGTTCCAGAAGCTAGCGAAAAATTACAAAAATTGAAACGGAGAGTTTTAAACGGACTACATTTAACTACGAACTTTCTCGTTTACATCAAACTTGTATTCCTGTTGAAACTTAAAAGAACTACTGTGCACACAATTAGTCTTATTACAAAGTTATTATAATTATTATTTAATTAATATATATATATATATATATATATATATATATATATATATAGATATGTATATGTATATATATATATATATATTTAATTAATTTATTACAAATGTAAAAAAAATACTTTGTTATAATTTAACCAACAATAGTAATTTACACAATACCGTTTTACTGTGAAGAGCAAAAAATAAATAGTTTTTCATGATTCTTGATGCTTTAGGTTCATCGGTAAATTGGTAGAGAATATAATAAATAGTGCTTTAATTATTATGTATATAACCCATTATCATGTATCATTTATGAAAACTTTAGAGCAATAACTTAGTGCACGCGACTGTACCCGATGTACGTTAAATAAAATAAAGGAATTTATGTTATATCCTGAAAGTGGTGAAGTCCTGTTTTATAGGAATTCACCGATATCTTTGTGTATTAGAGTCTCAAGCAGTGCAAATTTGTTTTTAATTGTAGCATTCGTTTAACCTTATCGTTAGATACTCATCTTGCGCCGCATTTCGGCCATTTCCAGTTCTAATCTGTTATTTTTAGTTTTATAATTACGTAATTTTATTTCACTTGTAAAAATTTTTACTTCTTCGTTTTTCGTGCTGGTTTTGCTCTGGATCGGTCAGTCCCGGTCCACAACCGTTGAATCAGGCGACACCTGGAAAGAAAACACCGAGAAATACGAAAAACTCAACTTTTTCAGTGAAACCGAGGTGAAGTGGTGAAGTCCTGTTTTATAGGAATTCACCGATATCTTTGTGTATTAGAGTCTCAAGCAGTCCAAAATAGTTTTTTATTGTAGCATACATTTAACCTTATCGTTAGATACTCATCTTGCGCCGCATTTCGGCCATTTCTAGTTCTAATCTGTTATTTTTAATTTTATAATTACGTAATTTTATTGCACTTGTAAAAAAAATATTTCTTCGTTTTTCGTGCTGGTTTTGCTCTGGATCGGTCAGTCTCGGTCCATAACCGTTGAATCAGGCGAAACCTGGAAAAAAAAAGACAGAGAAATACGAAAAAATCGACTTTTTCAGTGACATCGAGGTGTAGTGGTAAAACCAGCGTCAATATGATTTAACGGGGAAGTAGCTACGCCCCAGAATGCCAGGCCGAAATAACAGCATGACGCTGATGTTTGGTGAATATAGGATTTGATTTAATTCAATGAACAGCGGATCGAATCTATGATCAAATACTTTCCGATCGGAGTGATGCACAGGCATTGAGATGTTGCATGCATATCCATTTTTTTATCGAAATTACCAAGGGCAGTGTTCTGAATAGATGTTGGATTAATTCCAGCCGCTGAGTTTAAACGTCTTACATCACGACAAAGTGAAAACTTAAATCCTCATCATATTGATGGCTGGAATCCACCACTGTGCGCTTTACGCCAAATTTTCTGCCACGCAAAACTAATCTATGGAATCAGCTGTCACCAGCGGTATTTCCGAACAGATATTCGACTTCAAATAAAGAGCCTACACCTTCTAAAGGCCGACAGCGCACCTGATGAGGCGGATGTGCATGGGTGGTGGTGATCACTTGCTACCAGGTGGGCTGCTTGCTCAGTTACTATCCATTCCATAAAAAAATTGAAGACTCAGTAGGGGCGGCATTCCATCGCCGTCTTCATTGATGTTGAGTACTTAAGGGTCTCAATCATCACTACATAAAACAATCTGATAATTTCACCTGTCGGTGATTCATGGCATCCATTATCCTTGATATGAAATCCTGAAGATGATGCCTTGACACACCCGAGGTATAAATGGAATACCCCATTACGAGTAACAAAAAAAATGTCTGCGGTTTCTTTCAGTCACCAGACGCAACAACGAAGGGCGAGGTGACTTGCGACCTGGACACTGCCTCTACCACGTGCCACAAGTTCCCCGTGAGGACAAGGGCAGAACACATTGCCTTTGGTTCCGACATTTACTCACTTATTTCTAATCGTTGGAAGGTCACTAGTTGTTGACACTCGTAAAAATATTTTATATAGGTATATAAAATGTATATTTTATGCATGTTTGTACATAAATATAGTTCTGTATTCATTTTTATTCTATTATTTTCTTTATTTCTTTTTGTATTTTTTTTATTTTTATGAGTACACTGTTTTTATTCCTGATAATATATCCAAGCAGGCCTGCTGGAAGAGATTTTTATTATAAATTAAGACTCGCCTTTGTACATACATTTCCTATATTACTTCTCTTATATAAATGCTTTATGTACATAAAAGTTAAATAATAATATAAATATTATTGTGTCGGAGTCCTGAGTTCGATTCCTTCCCAAGGAATAGTATTTGTGTATCACGATTTGCCAGTTGACACCCGTGGGTGTTATGTTTATACGTACCACGTCTTTAGCATGCATCCGATCGGGGATCAACGTTGCAGCATGTACGAAATAGAATGGTTTAGCACGACCACGGAAGGACCGCGTCCTCACTGAATATCAGCGTGAAATACCAACATTAAGTGTGCGGATCCGAGACCCAATAAAAGATCCTACACGGCACGTGCTGCCGCACTCATCACTTTGTCATCATCATCATTTCAGCCCATCACTAGCCGATCATCGCCTGAACATAGACGATCCTGAGCCACCTGCAACCGTTGACTTTTCCACAGACTGGAACAGGTCATCACTCCATCAGACAGACGTCAGAAGCAACAGTCCAACTGCATCTTGAATCTTTGTTGATTAC
>JAGSMU010000369.1:0-26975 GCA_029286865.1 Teinopalpus imperialis | reverse complement strand
GAAGAGTCGCAGTTTGCCAGTTGACGCCCGTGGGTGTTATGTTTATACCACGTCTTTAGCATGCATCCGATCGGGGATCCAACGTTACGCTTGCTCGAAATAGAATGGACAGCACGACCACGGACCGCGTCCTCACTGAATATCAGCGTGAAATACCAACATTAAGTGTGCGGGATCCGGAGACCCAATAAAGATCCTACTACGGCACGTGCTGCTCATCACTTTGTCATCATCATCATTTCAGCCCATCACTAGCCGATCATCCTTACGGACATAGACGATCCCGAAGCCACCTGCAACCGTTGACTTTTCCACAGACTGGAACTAGTCATCGCTCCCATCAGACAGACGTCAGAAACAACAGTCCAACTGCATCTTGAATCTTTGTTGATTACGAAGAGTCGCAGCACTCATTTATTAATGATTGGAGGGTTCAGAACGGTGAGCACTGTCGCTTCTATATCTTCTAGCCCAACTAAGCCTTCCACTGCCTGCAAAAATTAAAGAGTGTAAGCAAACAACGAACACACTTCGAATTACTGGAAAACTAACTTTCTACCCGGGGACATCATCTTGATGCACCCAAAACTCTAGAGAGATCTACTACATCCATCGTTACGGAAACCTATTGAACACAGAGAGAATTCGACCCCTACCGACATCAGTGAACCTAATTCATACCTCATATTTTACGTGGACGGAGTAAATATGACTCGAAAGTTGGCGCAGCAGTGGTCATCCACAAACCAGGAGGCACCAATTAACCACTCAAATATAAACTCCATAACTCATGCTCAAGCCAAGCCGAACTGCTGGCAGTCTCTCTATAGCCTGTCAGTAGTGGAGAACAATGCTACTAATCTACATATATTCTTCCTCAGACAGCAAATCCGGACTACAGGAAATCGCGAACCCCGACAGTCACAACTCCTAGTGGCATCAATACATAAAATGTTACAATACTGCCGTGATACCACTAACTTGACCATAAACTTTCTCTGGATAAAAGGCCATTCTGGTATCCTTGGAAAACGAGAGGAAGCTGACGTATAAGGAAGAAGTGCAGCTGTTTCCCATCGTAGTTTTGAGGCTCTCCAGATTTCCAATGAGTTATATCAACACCTTAAATCGACAGTGCACACAAATGAAATGAAGTCCTTACGCCTAAGACAATAAATGCCTATACACCAAACCATAATTCCCACATTTGAAGATATCAACCCACTATAAACGCCTGAAAACCTAATCTCTACATCACACAATTCTTACCAATCACGGTTACTATAAGAATATCTTTCATAGATTCAAAATCACTGATAATGACAAATGTCCATGACAACTCAAGGTTCAATCCATGGCACACCTCATCCAAACATGCCCTATATTCATTAGAACCAGATTAAACCATGAAATGATATGCACAACACTAAAGATCGCACCATACGCATTACCGGAAGTCATAACAAAAGAAAGTAGTACAGAGACCTTCAGAACACACATCGAATTCATTGCTAAAGCAGGCCAAAGGAGATCAACAAAAAATCACAATACTTACTAATATAATAATTTAAACATAATCTATTGTATCATCTTAATTTCATACTAATTTAAATGATAATCTATTGTATTTTGTTTCTTTTAAGTTCTTTTCGTAGTAATAAGTAAAATAACAAAACACGACATTGGCTTTGTCATCGCATAAATGTGCTAAATAAAACGTAATGAACAATCACATTACCAATGACACTAATTAATTGATTAACAACAATTTATCAAAATAACGATGATAAGCACATGAAACTTCCGAGTAAGCCAAATTGATTAAAAGAATAAATAACAATATCCATCGCCAAGAGAAATTGTATACCGATAGCAATTTCTTTTGGTAAAAAGATATAGTCCAAAAAAAAAAAACCTAACCTTAACCTAACCTAACCTAACCTAACCTTAACTCAACCCAATCCCAACCTAACCTAAATTCCAACCTTAACCTAACCTAACCTAACCTAACCTAACCTAACCTAACCCAACTCTAACCTAACCTAACCTAACCCAACCTAACCTAACCTAACCTCCAACCTTAACCTAACCTAACCCAACCTAACCCAATCCCAACCTCCAACTCAACTCTAACCTAACTCAACCTAACCTAACCCAATCCCAACTCTAACCTAACCTAACCCAACCTAACCTAATCCCAACCTAACCTAACCTAACCTAACCTAACCTAACCTAACCTAACCTTAACTCCCAACCTAACCTAACCCAACCTAACCTAACCCAACCTAACCTAACCTAACCCAACCTAACCTTAACCTAACCTTAACCCAACTCCAACCTCCAACCTAACCTAACCCAACTCCAACCCAATCCCAACCCAACTCCAATCCCAACTCCAACCCCAACCTAACCTAACTCAACCTAACCTAACCTAACCTAACCTAACCTTAACCTAACCTAACCTAACCTAACCTAACCCAACTTCCAATCCCAACTCCAACTCTAACCTAACTCTAACCTAATCCCAACCCAACTCTAACCTAACCTAACCTAACCCAACCTAACCTAACCTAACCCAACCTTAACCTAACCTTTTTTTTTTTTTCGTGGGGAAATGTTTACGCATACCTGCCCCCGCGGGGACGAGGGCGGCTATGCTTTGACCCTCGCACCGACTAAAACCCCACGGTGTTCTTCTGCTCACTTGGTGCTTGCAGTACGGGCGCGCGTGAGCATTCTTCCGCGTGTACAGCTGTGGCGGTTATAGACGCAGGCCCCGGCCATTTAATCCTTTTATGAGAGCGCGCGGGAACACCGGGCGCGCTCTCACCTCACTGACTCATGCTGAACTACGGGACTCCCCGGCCCATAGCTCGAGTCGAATTCGGGGAAGTAGGGTTTGCCTGCGCTGGCGCCTTTCCCCGGCGGCGGCTGCGGACTAGTCCTGAGGTCACGGGACGGTTCCTCCTCCATCGCTTCAACCGTCCCTTGCGGCTGACTGGCCGTGGGTGCCTGGGTGGCAGCGTGGGCGACCACCTTTCCCATTCTTACGCGGCCTCGCGGCCCTGGGCCCCATCTTGTGGTCCGCCGGTTTGTTGGCCAAGTGACACACACAGCGCACACGCGGGCTGGCGGAGCACTGTGCCGCCTGTGGCCAGATTCACCACAGCGGAAGCACAGCCCCCACGATCGACTGCGGCGACGCACTGAGCCCTACATGTCCAGCTCTAAGCAGCGAGCCCCACAGGTGAGGGCTCCACCAGCTTGACCCTTTCACGGCTGCCACCCACGAGATCTTAAGTCGCCCATTGGCGGCTACCTTCCCTTGGCAGCTGCCACAGGACACCGGACTCCAGGCTATCCCAAGGCCTGCGGATACCGCACGACCTCACTGTGATTTCACAGCCTCTTTAGGACAGCCACCCGCCTTCGTCACGGCCGTCACCACGTCCTCCACTGCGGCAGAGTCGTCCAGACCGGACACCTTGACTTCTGCAGTCTTCGCCGGTTCGACACCCGCACTCCGCTTTCCCGCTGCTGCGAGCACCTCGCCGCTTTGAGCGAGGGTGTCCGTTTTATCACCGCTGTCCGCGCCGGGAATCTCAAACATGCGAGCTCCCGTGGCGCAGACGCGGAAACCCATCTCGGTTGGCGTGCCGAGGGAGGCGAGGTTTATCTCGCCTTCGCCTCGGTGATGACATCAATGTATGTGACGCCTGCAGCCACGGCCTCCGGCTCCAGGGTCACTTCCTCAATACAGCGACGATCGCGGAGGGCGATCGTGGCTGCCCTCTTTGCGGGTTTTACGGGACTATTTGCCGCCTTCCCAGCTCTTTTGAGTCCTTTCTTCACCACCGTCCACGGTTGCTCCATTGATCGGCGCCGGTGGTCGGGACTCAGCTTCCCTCGGTTGGCCCTCCTCTTAGCGGTCTTGCCCTGCTTTCCTTTTGGGGCGTTTCGGGGCACAGAACCCCAGCAGCGGCCGGTGCGGCGCTTAATGTTTGACAGGCAGTTTTGGTATTGCCGGTGCCTGGAAGGCGTGAGGGACTGGACAAAAGGACCGGGTTCCGCTTGCAGTCTTCTATCTGCCGCCAATGGTGGGCGGAGGCGCTTTTCTGGCAGCAGACGGTCCTCTAGCGGCGAATTCCAGCGTTGATCATTGACCCCACCTGGTCAATGATCGATCGCACGAGTTCCTCCCTTGCCAGCTCCCGCAGCTTGTTGGTCATTGGTTTATCTGCATCCGCAGGTAGGCTACCTTCCTCGCAGCTGCGACACTTCGTCTTGAGGCGAGGCTTGCAGCCCGCAAGTTCCGCGTTTCATCAGAGGTACAGCGCTCCCCGCAGAGTCCGCTTACCTCGGTCAATGGTCTCCGCTGCCTTTAAGCGCACGAACAAAGTTGTTCTTTAGGCTCTTCGACTTAGCGGCAACTAAGTTGATGACGCCGACGCCGTCCTCGATCTTCTTCTCCAGGTCCGTCGCCGCCTCGGAAGTCTCCATCATTAGATGATGACTCAGACAGGGTTGATTTGGTTGCACGGAGCCACGTGCTGCCGCAACACCTTTTTCCTCCACCCAACCTTCAGCTCCGCTTCTCTTTGCCGACACCAACGCCATTTCTTCCGGGCAAAGGCCTACGTACTCCCCCGTTGTTGGGGGTCGCCCTCGGCCTCCGCAGATGTTCTTGCCGTACCCAGGCTTTTTCCACCGTCATGCAATTCGTAAGCAGGCCAGAGCTTTCGGCAATGTGTCCATAGAAGGACGTTTTCGCCCGCCACTTCGTCTTCCATTCGCCGACTCTACGCTCAGCATAGAGTCACCGTCGTCGCCGCTATCTTGTCAGTCCGTTTTGCAAAAGTTCAGTTTTTCCATTTTATTCCCACGATTAAGGTCGATATAAACGGTCGATCTCGCGACGCCCATCCCGGAGACAAGGCTGCATAATGTGAGGGTCGCCTGGTACCCACAGGTTTTAAGACTTCGCTGTCTGGTTTTTATAGAGTGATCCTTCCCGCGGGCCGCCGGCCAATTAAGGCAAGCCCCGCCCACTGCACTCAACGTACCCCTATGATCGTCAGCGCTAGTCTTTGAAGAGAGTACAGCGGGTTACGGCGCGCTGGTGGAGCCGACGTAACTCCCCAGTTTTGACGGTTGTGCCCGGAGGCAGTGTTAGTGCACACCGAGCCTGTCCTCCACTATGAGCATTAGGCACTGGAAACGATATCGTCGCCAGTTGCCAATACCTACCATCATTTGTTGCCTTTCCCCGGATACTTTGATCAAGGAAATGCAATTATTCCGCGCATTGGGCCCTGAGAACGACGTATCGTCACCAGTTCCCACAGGCAATTATCGGTCGGTTGCCTTTCCTCCCGATACGGAAATCAAGAGGAAATGTGAACCCCTCCGCCACTCCGCAGTGCCCTCCGCTTATCAGAGGACACGCAGAGCAGCCATCCCCCTTAACAACATTCCGCCACTGGCAATAACATTGCCATCACCAGTGCCCAGGGTGCACTGTCCTGGCGTTGCCTTTCCCTCGGATACAATAGTATCAAAGGAAATTCAACGACAGGCACTGAGGAGGTTTTCTGACGGGCACCCCAACCTAACCTAACCTAACCTAACCTTAACCTAACTTAACCTAACTCTAACCTAACCTAACCTTAACCTAACCTAACTTAACCTTTTTTCGTGGGAAATGCCTACGCATACCATGCCCCGCGGGGACGAGGGCGGGTTATGTCGACTTGCACCGACTAAAACCCCACGGTGTTCCATCGTTCCACCCAGTGCTGTGCATACGGGCACGCCAGAGCATTCTTCCGCATGCACAGCTGGTGGCGGCTCGTTTTGCGGGCCCCGGCCATTAAAATTCCTTGTACGGAGAGCCGGGAACACTGGGCGCGCTTCACCTCGCTGACTTATATGAGCGACACACCTCCCCGAGTCCATCGGCAACGCTCGAGCCGTATTCGGGGGCAATCGGAGAACTCTGGCGTTTCTCCGACTGCCCTCCTGGCGGCGGCTGGCTGGTCCTGTGGTCACGGGACGGTTCCTCCTCCATCGCCTCTGCTGTTCCTGTAGTGGCTGGTTCGCCGCTTCCGTCGAGGTGGCACTCGGTCGGACCGTAGGCCGTTTCGCTTTTGAGGCGCTATACAGGCCTTTCCTGCCCATCCTGTGGTCCGCCGATCTTTCGCCGCAGCACACAGCGCAGCACGGGGTGGCGGAACACTGCGCCGCCTTGTGGCTGTGGCTGACCACAGCGGTAGCAGCTCTGTCAACCGGTGGCGCTGCATTGAGCCCTCACATGTCCAACCTCGAAACATCGGAAGCACCTCAGGTGCGAGGGCTCCACCAGCTTAACTTCGGCTGTGACCCACGAGACCATCAACAGGCGCCTGCTGGCGCCACCTTTTATGGCAGCCACGGGCACCGAACCTGCCACCCTGCTGCCTGCAGGATATCGCAAGATCTCACTGCATTTTACGGTGTCTCATTACAGCCGCCAGCCTTCATTACCGCCGCCGTCACATCCCCGATAGTGGCTGAGCTATCCAGACCGAAACTTTGACCTCAGCGGTCTTCGACGGTCTGGCCACTCCGCACTGCTTTGTCTTTTGCTGCAGAGAGAACTTCCTTCAACTTCTGCGCGAAGCGGTCCGCCTTTTTCGCTATCTGCGCCGGGGATCTCGAAATTCGAGCCTGTGGCGCAGATGCGAAACGCATCTCTGTTATACCGAGGAGGCGAGGTTGATCTTAGCCTTCGCCTCGGTAATGATTCAATATATGTGACACCTGCTGCCTCTGCTGCCGGCTCCAGGGTCACCACCACAGCGGACGTCCGTGGAGTGGCAATCTTAACCGCCCTCGCGCGGGCTCTCTGCTGGGACCCTTCACTGATTTCCCGTCCTTGTTCTTTAGTCCCTTCCTAACCACCGTCGTCCATGGTTGCTCCAACAGACTGCGGTGATGGTGGTAGAGGTCGGAACTCAGCTGTCTTCTTCTGGACTTTCCTCGCGGGCTCAAGCGCTGCCTTCCCCTTCTCGGGCACTTCTTGGCCACCCTACCTCCAACGATACCAGTTGAGAAGACGCCACCTTGACAGGTGGCATTGTCACAACCGATGCCCGAGAAGGCGAAGAGCTGGACGATGGATCAGGGCATTTCCGCCGGTGTCCTATCCGTCACCAGTGGAGGGCGAAGTCGCTGGGCAGGAGGCGGCCCCTCCAGCGAACCTAGCGTTGATCATGAACTAACCTGATCAATGATCGAACGCACAAGCTCCTCCTTTCCCGCTCCTCGGTGTGTTGGTTGGCCGGTCAGCCTGAATCCGCAAAGAGGCCACCTCCTTAGCTGAGATACATCGCCTTGTGGCGAGCATTATCCGCTTGCAGTTTCCTCGTCTCGTCCGAGGTACAGCGTCGCTGCAGAATTTTAGTGGCCCCACTAACATTCTCGGCAGCATCTTTGAGCGCCTTCACCCAGATTCCCTTTTTAGGTTTTTGACCTTGAGGCACCATGGCAATGACGCCCACACTGTCCTCGATTCTTTCTGAAGTCTACTGCCGACTCGAAGTCGCCATCATTTGACGACGACTCCGACAGGGTTGTTATCCTGCCGGCGCGGAGTTGATTTATGACGATGAGGCGATCTCCGCTTCCGGCCTCCAACCTCCTCGCCTCTCCCTTTGCGGCCACTAATGCCATTTTGGCTCGGGCAAGGCCAACGTACTCCCAGTCGTTGGGGTCGTCCCCGACCTCGTTTGGCGGTGATGCTTTTGCCGTTCCCCTGACCATTTCCCATATCTGGCAGCCGTATCAATGACCAGAAGTCCGACTTTCGTCCATAGAAGGACGTTTCCTTCCCGCACCGTATCTTCATCCAGTGACCTTACCGCCATAGAGTCACTCTCCTCGTCATCACTATCCAGTACCGTCATAAGTTGTTTGTTTACTTTGTATTGTCCATAACTGTTCCTAATGGATTAAGGTCGAAAACGGTCAATCCCCTCGGGTGACGCCTATTCCGGAGACAAGGCTACACTGTGGGGGCCGCCTGGTACCCACAGGTTTTAAGACTTCGCTGTCTGGTTTTATAGAGCGATCCTCTTCTCGCGGGCCGGCCAATTAAGGCAAGCCCTCCGCTCCGGGCGCACCTCGACGTACCCTACTATCGTCAACACTGGGGTCTTTGACGAAAGTACAGCGGGTTACGGCGCGCTGGGAGAGCCGACGCATCTCCCCAGTTTTGGGATTTGCCGAGTGTCTGGCGGCAGTGTGTGTGAGTGCACACTGAGCCCGTCCTCCACTATGAGCATTAGGCACTGGAACGATATATCGTCACCAGTTCCTAATACCCACTATCATTTGTTACCTTTCCCCAGATACAGAAATCAAGGAGAAATGCAACCTCCTTAATAACGCTCGATTTGGTTGAGGCCCGGCGGCAGCAAAGGCACACCGAGCCCGTCCTCACACTGTGCGCATTAAGCACTGTCAACGACGTATCGCCACCAGTTCCCAATGCACACTTTCATTTTGTTGCCTTTCCCCGGATACTTTGATCAAGGAGAAATGCACCTTCATTTCCGGGCGCATTGGGCACTGAGAACGACGTATCGTCACCAGTTCCCAATGCGCACTATCAGCCTGGTTGCCTTTCCTCCGGATATGGAACCAAGAGGAAATGCACCTCTGCCACTCCAGTGCCCTCCGCTTATCAGAGGGACACGCAGAGCAAGCTTCATCCCCTGTCAGAACATTCGCCACTGGCAATAACGTGTCATCATGCCCAGGGTGCACTGTCCTGGCGTGTTGCCTTCCCTCGGATACAGCCAGTATCGAAGGAAATTCAACGACAGGCACTCGAGGAGGTTTTCTGACGTGGCACCCCAACCTAACTCTTACATGGGGAAATGCCTACGATACCCACTTGGGGCAAGGTGGGTTATGACTCGCACCGACTAAAACCCCATGGTGTTCCACCTTCGTCGCGTATGGCGGGTTAAGGAACGCTGCACACCTCCGCGACCCCTGTTTGCAGCTGGCCGGCAAGCCGGCCTCCCTTCCGGGGAGTGACATCCCCTCTCCACTTCTGGCAAGGCGCGCCGGACGCGCCTTCCAACTCGCCAGCCTCCTCTGTGGGTGGGAAGCAGACTCCCCGAGTCCGCCCCCAGAGGCTATGGGGCCAGGAGCACCAAGCCAACCCAGCCCCTGCGGTGGATCTGGTCTACGGCCCCACCGCCGAGCTCGAGGTCTGGCCTGCGGGGACAGGAGAGCGGTAACGAAACACCGACACTCCTCTTCCCCGCGGCCCCACCACAGCCGCATCATGGTGGTGCGGACCCCCGCTTGAGTCGCGGAGGATAGAGAGCGGCAACGCAACACCGACACCTCTCCCTCCGCGACTCCGGCTCGGCTACCGAGGGTGGGGAGGCGCCCGCCCGCCACTTCCACCCCCAGCAGTTCATCGACACGCTTCCGGGAGGTGAGCTCATTGCGAGCCCCTCCCTGAGCGGTGCCACCCGGGCCGGCCATAGAGCGCCTTAGGCCGGCCATTGCCCCTTTCTAGCCACCGTGGTGACTGGGCCATTTATTACTGCCCCGCCACGACAAAGCGAGAACCCTTCGGGGACCCTAACCCAACCTAACCTAACCTAACCTAACCTTTTACATGGGGAAATGCCCACGCATACCCACTGCGGGGCAGCAGGTTATGCCGGACTTGCACCGACTAAAACCCCATGGTGTTCCACCTTCGTCGCGTATGGCGGGTTACGGGAACGCCACACCTCCGCGACCTCGCCTGCGCTGGCTGGCAAGCTGGCCCCTCCTTCGGGAGGACATCCCCTCTCCACTTCCCGTAAGACGCGCCGGAACACGGACGCGCCTTCCATCCTCGGCCTCCTCTGTAGGTGGGAAACGGACTCCCCGAGTCCGCCCCCAGAGGCCATGCGGGGCCAGAGCACTGCCAACTCCAGCCCCCTGCGGTGGATCTGGTCTGCGGCTCCACTGCCGACCGATGTTCGGCTGCGGAGGACAGGAGAGCGGCAACGAAACACCGATACCTCTTCCCCGCGGCCCCACCACAGCCGCATCATGCGGTGCGACTCAGCTTGAGTCGCGGAGGATAGAGAGCGCAACGCAACACCGACACCTCTCCTCCGCGACCCGCCTCGGCTACCGAGGTGGCGGGGAAGGCGGCCTGCTCCGCCACTTCCGGCCCCAGCAGTCCACCGACACGCTTCCGAGGCGGTGCCTGTTACGAGCCCACCCGGAGCGGTGCCTTTTCCTGGCCGGCTACAGAGCGCCTTAGGCCGGCCATTTGGGTTCCTCTAGCTTCACCGTGTGTGGTGACCAAGCCAAGACATTGCCCCCGCTACGCACAGCGCGAGAACCCTTCGGGGAATCTAACCCAACCTAACCTAACCTAACCTAACCTAACCTAACCTTTTTTACATGGGGAAATGCCTACGTGATACCCATCTTCTGCGGGCAAGTGATGGGTTATGTCGGACTCGCACCGACTAAAACCCCATGGTGTTCCACCTTCGTCGCGGTATGGCGGGTTACGCTTTCGCACACCTCCGCGACCCCGTTTGCGCTGTATCGGCGTGCCGGCTCCCTCCTTCGGGAGGACATCCCCTCTCCACCTCTCTGCAAGGCGCCGGAACACCGGGACGCGCTCTTCCAACTTGGCCTCCTCTGTGGTGGGAAACGGACTCCCCGAGTCCGCCCCCAGAGGCTAAGGCGGGGGCTGGTGGGAAAGCACTAAACCAACTCCAGCCCCTTCGCGGCGGATCTTCCAATTCGCGGCTCCACTGCCGACCGATGTTCGGCTGCGGAGGATAGAGAGTCGGCAACAAACACCGACACTCCTTCCTCCGCGGCTCCACCACAGCTGCATCATGCGGTGCGACCTCGTTGAGTCGCGAGGATGGGAGAGCGGCAACGAAACACCGACACTCCTTCCCTCCGCGCGACTCCGCCTCGGCCACTGAGGTGGGGAAGACGGCCTCGCTCCGCCACATCCGCCCCCAGTATCCACTGACACGCATCCGAGGTTAGCTCATAAAGAGCTTCCACCCGGAGCGGCCACCTCGGGCCGGCTCAGAGCGCCTTAGGCTGGCCATTTGGGTTCCTCTTAGCTTCACCGCCGCGGGTGACTGCCACGGTTACTAAGCCCCCGCTACGACAAGCGAGAACCCTTCGGGGAACCTAACCTAACCTAACCTAACCTAACCCCACCTTTTTTACATGGGGAAAATGCTCATACCCACTGTGGGGCAAGGATGGCCATGCCGACCTCGCACCGACTAAAACCCCATGGTGTTCCACCTCGTCGCGTATGGCGGGTTACGGGAACGCTTTCGCACACCTCTCCGCGATCTGCCTGCGCTGGCCGGCAAGCTGGCCCCTTCCTTCCTGAGGACATCCTCCACTTTCCTGCAAGGCGCGCCGGAACACGGACGCGCCTTCCAACTTGGCCTCCTTTCTGTAGGTGGGAAACGGACTCCTCTGAGTCCGCCCCCAGAGGCCATGGGGCCAGGGAGTACCCAACCAACCCAGCCCCTGCGGTGGATCTGGTCTGCGGCCCACCGCCGATCGCTGCCCGGCCGCGGAGGATAGGAGCGGCAACGAAACACCGACACCTCTTCCTCCGCGGGTCCCACCCACAGCCGCATCATGCGGTGCGACTTCGTTGAGTCGCGGAGGATAGGAGAGCGGCAACGAAACACCGACACCCTCTCCTCCGCGACTCCGCCTCGGCCACTGAGGGTGGGGAAGACGGCCTGCTCCGCCACATCCGGCCCCCAGTAGTCCACCGGACACGCATCCGAGGTTAGCTCATAAAGAGCTTTCACTGCAGCGGCCACCGGGCCGGCCTCAGAGCGCCTAGAAGCCGGGCCACTTGGGTTCCTTCTTAGCTTCACCGTGGGTGACCGCTACTGCTGGCCAAGTCCCCCCGCCACGACAAAGCGAGAACCCTTCGGGGAACCTAACCTAACCTAACCTAACCTAACCTAACCTAACCTAACCTAACCTTTTTTTTTTTTTTTTTTTTACATGGGGAAATGCTCACGATACCCAATTGCGGGGGCAAGGACGGGTTGTCGGACTCCACCGACTAAAACCCCATGCAGGAATGCCACTCATCGTTTCGCGCGAAGGGTCGCGGGATCTCCGTAAGGAACGCAACCGCAACCCCCTGCGCTTCGCTGGGATAGCCTGTCCCGGGGGCGGGTGAGAAGATCGCACCAGAACCCGCGGAACTATCACGACGACACGGTACCAATGCCGTGCCGCCGTCCTCCGGGTCGCTCATACTGACGGTCGGACTTACCTGACGTCAGTCAGCGACCCGTAGGGCCCGTTTACGGTAGGGGATCACCGGAGGGCCGTGACGTGGCGCGCGAGCGCCGCGTCGGCCCTGCCCGAGCAGGATCGGTCCTCTATCCTGCCTGGCAGCCTCCTTTCTGACCATTACGGTCTTGCAGAAAGGAGGCTACGGCCTCCACGCCGATTCCCGCAGCATCGCCGACACGACTGCTGGCAGGACACAGGTTCCGTCCGATGTGACCGACCAAGACCCGCCGCTCGGCTTCCCACGCCGGGCAAGCCGCGAGCGTGTGCGATGCGGTTCTGGGTCGTTGCCGCCACAGGAAGCTTACCTCGCCGTCGCCTCGCGACCGATCTTACACAGGTAATCACCGAAGCAACCGTGCCCGGTGATCACCTGCGTAAGTCTGTAGGTGAGTCGCCTCCTCGTCGCCGCATCCAGGCTTCGAAGACCGGCAGAATGCTCCGACGACGCGTTTGTGCGCATAGTGCTCCTCGCGGCCTTTGCGCGCCACGTCGCGGAATGCGATACGTCAGTTCTGCCGTTTTACCGCCTCGAGCGCCTCTTCGGCCTGCCACCAATGCCTGGCGTAGGACGCGAATTCGGTGATACACCTCGCGTCCATGTCCGCCAGTATATCAAGAGGTGGAAAGCGAGCCAGGATTGTCGCTGCCCAAACCATACCGTCCGGTATCCTCGTACGACCCGTATGGCTATCTTGAGATGCTGGACGCTGTAGATCTTAGTCCTACAGCGTCGGATGGCCAGCCTTCTGCCCAGACGGGCGCCCTGTACAGGCCGCGACCGTACGACCCCGGCATAGAGGCGCGAACTTCCTTCCTCGGTCCCCGGAGATTGGGCAGCAGTTCGTGCATAGCACCCGCTACCTCGATCCGGGGAACCAGGCGCTCGAAATGCTCTTCGAAGCCCCAGCGATCGTCCAGAGGAGGCCAGGTACTTCATGTACCGCCCCACTTGACTTCAGACCCACCTACCGGACGCACGAGTCGGTGGTTCCTGCTCCGGCGGCAGCTCGTGGAACCATAGCGCCTCGGTTTGGTGGAGGCGCGCCACCAGTCCCAACTCGTGGACTTTAGCGACGACGATTTCCGGCCCCAAGCTCGGCGAGCTCCTCGTCTCTCGAGTCCCCACTGGCGACCACTAACGTGTCGTCAGCGTAACAGACGACATTAACGCCAGCGGGGAGTTGACTCGCAGAACAGCCGTAGCGATTCCACAGTAACGGCCCAAACCGGACCCCAGGAACTCACACTGGATCTCCCGACCCGTACCGTCTCGGTCCACGCACAAGATGTACCTGCCGCGCAAGTAGCCCCGCGATCACGCCGTGCAGGTAGGGGGAACACCATGGCGTACTGTCCCCCTTATCGCGTCCCAGGCAGGAATTAAAGGTGCTGACGATATCAATATTTATCGCCAACCCGCCGCCCCGGGACACAGCCTGCTCCGACAGGAGCGACGCGCATCACCGCGTCGATGGTGGAACGCTCCTGCCGGAAAACCAAACTGCCTTCGGCGAGATCGGGACCGACACGCGACAGATGCCCGTTGAGACGGGCGGTAAGCACCCTCTCGAATAACTTGCCAGCCTCGTCCAACAGGCATATGGGACGGTACGCAGAGGGAGAACGGCACTCTGCCCTGCCTTCTTCAAGAGGACCAGTCGGGCCTCCTTCCAGGCCCTAGGGGAACGAGGGAGTTACGGAGGCAGCTGGCATCGAGCTGCCTGGTAGCCTGTTCCCGAGGGTAGCCAGACTCACCTGTGACCCGGCCGGGAATTCGTCGGTCCCGGTGCGGTGTTCGCTCTCAGCGGCACACGGCCTTTGGTTCAGCTCCTGTGCGGCTCCCATTCGTCACAACAACGACACGAAGATTGGGGTAGACCGAGGATTTGGACTGACCCTCCGAAAGAGCGAGCTAATCACTCTTTCCCAAGAGGGCCGGATCGAGAGTTTCCGTCACCGGGGCGTCCAAGGACGGAGCTTCTAGCACCATCCCAGCCGGACGCCCCCACGGATCCTCGTCGAGTCCTCTGTGAGCCTTCCAGGACCTGAGACCTGGCGCTGCAGACAGATGCCTGCAACGCCTTCGTGGCTGCTCGATACACCTCGTAGAGTCTGGCTATCTCCTCACTCGGAGCTCGCTCGCCTCCTCGCTGGCTCCCCGGTACCGGCGCGGCTCCGCAAGCAGATCGCCCGCAGCTCCGGGCGATCTCTGCCGACCACCAGTACACCGCCCTGCGCTTGGGGCGACCGGTCCGGGGCATCGACGCGCCACAAATACGCGTCATCGTGTCCCGGAACCAGCTCCGCTTCCCCACTTCCGGATCGGACGGAACCTCTTCGGCGCTTGTTATATCGCGACGTTGCGGCGCCCCGAGCAAATCTCGGTCTAGCTTTGAGACACCAACGTCGCGTGACTGCCTTCTCGGCGGCGCTGGTGCCAGCGTCAGGGGCGGCGGATTGCAAGATCGAATAGCCATGGCGGTATCGATAACGTGACCACCTCCTCCTGCAACTCCGCCAGCCCGACAACATAAAGCATCGCAGCGGAGTCACCACAAGATCCATCGACCGACTTCTGCCACTGCACGCATCAAAGTATGGACCCCGATTTGCCAATCGGAGGTCCAATCCAGCCGCCCATTCCATCACCGTCTCTCCCTTCGATCGTCGCTGGATTCCCCACGCCCCGGAGGGCGTTGAAGTCTCCAGACACCGAAGGACGAGGGAGGCACCTGCGAACGCAGAGTGCCACCGTCCAGGTACAGCTTCGTAGTCGGCGAGTGACTCGCGGGAGAGACGTAGCATAACTATGGCCAGGGTGCCCCATTGCACTGCAACGAAGCCCCGACCCCTTCCCTAATAGGGGAACAGGGCGGGACACCCTCTCCACCCCCAGTAGATCGCCACGGAACTCCAGCTCATCACCGAACCAGCGAGGGTGGTCCGGCACGGCATAGGGCTCCGCCACTACCGGCAACCCCCACCCGCAAATGGTCTGCATAAACAAATGCTGAGCATTGCGGCAGTGGTTAGGTTACCTGAGGACCTTGAGGGGTGTGAACAACCCTAAGCCACTCTCCATGCCCGAGCTAGTGCTCGGCTGCGGTGGCTGGTGCCGCCGGGACTGTTACGCTGTGGGAGGCAGGAGGACCTCCTTGTCCTTCCTACCTCTCTGTGGTGGGGCACCCTCCACCAGACGATGGTTTGATAAGAGCCCCAGGTCCGGAGCACAGTGACATTTGAGTGCAGCTGCTCTGCACTCCTTAGCCCTGTGCCCGGCTCCCCGCACGCTGTGGCAGCGCGTGCTCCGGTTCACCTGGCCAGGACACCCACGCCCACGTGTCCCTTTTCCAGGCACCGAAGCAGCATGCGCCTGGTTCCAACAGCCTACTCCGGAGCAGATCCTCAGCCCACGCATACGCGTCCGGCGGTCACCAGTTGTGCATCGGCTGCTGCGGGGTTACTGCACCCAGCACGTGCCCAACGCATGGGTGTTCGGTGGACCTCTCCGACCTTAACGTCGTCCACCGAACACCTCCAGCCTTAGCCACTGCCGCCGCGACTTCGCTCGGGCGATTTGGCATCGTCGAGGTCCCCCACGCGAATGTCGTCCGACTTCTAACTGGGCGGCTAATTCGACATCCATCTCGAAAGGACTCACGTATTTTGCCGCGAGACCGTCCGCCCTCGAACGTACCGGACCGCTGGGATTTCAACAGAAGACCACCAGTCACAGCTCGCTTTTGGCGAACAGTCTCGATGCCGATATCCGCCAGCCTGATTTGGCCACTTCCATTACTTCGCATAATTAATGGAGGAGCCAGTCGGCGCGTAACCGTCACGGCAGCCGAGGACGGATGCGCTTGGGCCTTAGCCCCTTAGCTTTGCCCTTGCGGGTCATAGCGCTGGCTGCTGGGCCTTGGGCTTTTTGCCTTTTGGCTACTCCAGCCTATGACGTGCTTGCGGGCACTTCTGTCACCAATTGTGGCTGCGTCGTCGGAGTCGCCACTGGAGGCAACTCCGGCCACCGGGAGGGTGGGAGGGCTTCTTCCCTTCTTCGTCGACTTCCGCGAGTGCGACGGTGCTCCTGCACCGGCTGCGGTGATTTTAGTGGCAGCGATTGCACTACACTGCGGAAGGTTTCGGCCTCACTCCTGCGGGAGGCCGGGTTGCCCTCCGGAAAGATCTTGCCTCGAAGGCCGCCAATCTTGCCTTCTACGAGCGCTCCCAAGCGCCCATAAGCCCGTCTGCGCTTTTTGTCTTCGAGCGCTAGGCCCAAGGAGAGGAGGCAGGCTGCCTGAGGTTCCCCTCTTATCTGAGAGCGCCGAGCTCCTCCGAAAGCCTCCCACTTTCGTCGAGAGCTCGGCCAATTGCGAGCGAAGCTCAGCGCCTCCCGCTCGAGCCTCTCGACGTTGGGGCTGGGCCACCCTCCGTGCCAGTTCCGACGTGGCCGCTTCCACAACCGGGTCGCCATTCGCAAGCTGTGTACGAATGAGCCCCTTGAGGCTCCGATTTGTCGGCAACCTTGTCCACCAACAAGCGACGACCGGATGAAGGCATCCAGGTCCGTGGTGAATTTGGCTCATCTCCTGCCCAGACCTGCGGGTTTTGAAGGTCAGCCTTAGCCCTCGTCAAGCTCTGGGCCACCGTCGATCAGATGCCATCCTTCCTCGTCAGCGACTACTGTCCGTGTCCGTGCCTGAGATCAGACTGCCTGGAATTTGTCGGCCACGACAGTCGCAGGCTTGGCTCTCCTCTTTCCTACTTGTCCCGTGACACCTCCGAGGTTGCGGACCTGGAGGAGGCATCGATCTTCCGCCGTCACTCACCGCCCAAACTAACAGGCGCACTGGGCGCGCGCCGTCCACGCCTGTTCCGTGCCGGGGCTACTGGTCCCGCAGACACTTTCGATCTTTTCCGGCTCTGGTCCCCAGATGTTAAGGGACCGTCGATCAGCGCGACAGACTCAGCGCTTTTCGCTAAGTCTCCTTCTCTCTTGGTTTTTGATAATTCCATGTAATTATTCCCACGAGTTAGACGAAATGTCGGTCTCCCGCGAACCTTAACCTAACCTAACTCTAACCTTTTACGGGGAATTACGCATACCCGCTCTCGGGGCAAGGGGCGGGTTGTCGGACCTGCACCACTAAAACCCACGGTGGTCGCCACTAACGCTCGCGTGAGGTCGCGGGATCTCTGCAAGGAACGCAAACTGCAACTCCCCTTGCGCTTCGCTGATAGTTGTCCCGGGGCGTGCGATCGCACCCCAGAACCCCGGCGGAACTATCACGACGACACGGTACTATCGTCGTGCCGTCGTCCTCCCTGTCGTTATTACTGGACGGTCGGAGCCCCCACCTGATCGCTCGGGCGCGACCCAGCCCACTTACGGTAGGGGATCACCGGAGGGGTTGACGAGGTGCGCGAGCGCCGCGTCGGCCCCGTCTTCCGAGCAGGATCGGTCCTCTATCCCGCTCGGCAGCCCCTTTCGACCATTACGGTCTCGCAGAGCGAGGCTACGGCCCTCCACGCCGGTTCCCGCTCAGCATCGCCGACACGACTGCTGGCAGGACAGGTTCGCCTGATGTGGCTGACCAAGACCCGCTGCTCGTCTTCCTCCCCACGCTGGGCAAGCTGCGAGCGTGTGTGATGCGGAGTCTCGGTCTTTGCTGCCACAGGAAGCACCTGCCGTCGCCTCGCGACTGATCTACATACAGGTAATCACCGAAGCATCCATGCCCAGTGATCACCTGCGTAAGTCTGTAGGCCTTCTTCGTCGCTGCATTCAGGCTCGAAGACCGGCAGGAATGCTTCGACGACGCGTTTGCGCGCATACCGCTCACCGGAGCCGTGCGCGCTACGTCGCGAACGCGATACGTCGTTCCTGCCGTTTTACCAGCTCCGAGCGTTCTTCGGCTCGCCACCACTGCTCTGGCGCAGGACGCGAATTGGCGATACACCCCGCGTCCATGTCCGCCAGTATATCCAGAGGTGGAAAGCGAGCCAGGATTGTCGCCGCCTCAACGATACCGTCCGGTATCCCGTACGACCTGTATGGCTATCCTATTGACGCTGTAGATCTTAGTCCCATAGCGTCGGATGGCCAGCTCCTTTCGCCCAGACGGGCGCCCCGTACGGCTACGGATCGTAACGACCGCACAGAGGCGGCGAATCCTCCCTCGGTCCTCGGAGATTGGGCAGCAGTCTGCGCATTGCACCCGCCCGCCTCGATCCGGGGACTAGGCGCTCGAAATGCTCTTCGAAGCCCTGACTGGTCCAGAGTGAGGCCCGCTACTTCATGTACCGCCCCACTGACTTCAGACCCACCTACTGGACGCACGAGTCGGGCGGTTCCCTACCCGCGGCAGTTTCAGGAACCATACGCCTCGGTCTTGTGGAGGCGCTACCTCCAGTCCCAACTCGTGGACTTTGGCGACGACGATTTCCGCCCCAAGCTCGGCGAGCTCTCTGGTCCTCTCGAAGGAGTCCTCGCTGGCGACCACCAACGTGTCGTCCGGCATAGCAGACAACATTAACGCCAGCGGGGAGCTCGACTCTGCAGAACAGAGTCGTAGGTGCAAGATTCCACAGTAACGGGCCCAGCACCGGACCCCTGTGGAACCCCACACTGGATCTCCTCCGATCCTCGTACCGTCTCGGTCCATGTACAAGATGTACCTGTCGCGCAAGTAGTCCGCGATCACGCCGTGCAGGTAGGGGGGACACATGGTGTACGAGTGCCCCCTAATCGCGTCCCAGGCACGGAGTTGAAGGCGTTGACGATGCCTAGGCTAATCGCCAACGCCACTCCACCCGGGACACAGCCTGCTCCGACAGGAGCGACGCACATAACAGCGTCGATGGTGGAACGCCCGCCGGAACCGAACTGGTTATCGGCGAGATCGGGACCGACACGACAGATGCCCGTTGAGACGGCGGGCGTTAGCCCTCGAATAACTTGCCGGCCTCGTCCAACAGGCATATGGACGGTACGCAGAGGGAGAATCTGCGACTCTGTTCGCCTTCAAGAGGACCAGTTTGCCTTCTTTCCAGGCCCTAGGGAACGAGGAGTTACGAGGCAGCTGGTGAACAGCTGCCCCAACCCGATCTCTAGGTAGCCAGACTAACACTCCAGACCCGACCGGGAATTCCGTCGGGTCCTGGCGCGGTGTTCCGGCCTCAAGCGGCTTCACAGCTCGGTCCAGCTCCTGCTCGGTCACTCCCCATCTCTTTCTCCACTCCCACGAAGATTGGGGTGACTGAGGACTTGGATCTGCCCTCCGGAAAGAGCGAGCTGATCACCCTTCCAAAAGGGCCGGATCGAGAGTTTCCGTCACCGGGGCATCCAGGACGGAGCTTACCTAGCACTATCCGGATACGGACGCCCCACGGATCCTGCTGAGTCCCTCCAGGAGCTGTTCCTTGTGACCGAGACCTGGCGTTGCAGATGGCTGGCCTCGCAACGCCTTTGTGGCCGCCTGATACGCCTCGCAGAGCGCCCGGCTATTTCACCTCGGGAGCTCGCTCGTCTCCTCAAATTCTGGTACTGGCGGCGGCTCCGCAAGCAGATTGCTCGAGCCCGCGATCTCTGCCGACCACCAGTACACCGCCCCCGCTTAGCGACCGCCCGTGGGCATCGACGCGTCACAAATACGCGTCATCGTGCGTCCTGGAACCAGCTCCGCTTCCACTTCCGGATCGGACGGAACCTTCGGCGCTTTCTGGCCATACCGCGACGTTGGGCGGCCCCGAGCAAGTTCCGGTCTAGCCTGCTTGAGACACCAACGTCGCGTGGCTGCCTCTAGGCGGCTGGAGTCCCGTCGGGGCGGCGGATTGCAAGATCGAACACAATGTGGCGGTGGTCGGAAAGCGTGACCACCTCCTCTGCAACCCGCCAGTCCGACAGCATGCGCATCGGGTGCAGCGGAGTCGCCCATGCAAAATCCACGACCGACTTCGCCACCGCATCGCATAGGCTCACGGACCCCCGATTTGCCAGCCGGAGGTCCAATCCAGCTGCCCATTCCATAACCGTCTTCTCCCTCGGACTGTCTCTGGGATTCCCCACGCCCTGGAGTGGGGCGCTGAAGTCTCCCAGGATATCGACGGATGAGGGAGGCACCTGCGAACGCAGAGTGCCACCAACCAGGTACACTCGTGTCGGCGAGTGACCCGCGGGAGAGACGTAGCAGCCAACTATGGCCAGGGTGCCCCATTGCACCGTAACGAAGCCCTGACCCTTCCAATAGGAGCAGGACACCCTCACCCCCAGTAGATTGCCACGGAACCTAGCTCATCACCGAACCAGCGAGGGTGGTCTGGCACGGGCATAGGGCTCACATTATTGCCAGAGTAACCCCCACTCCGCAACGGTCTGCAGATAAATAAATGCTGAGCATTGCGGCAGTGGGCTTGAAGGCTCGAAGGACCTTGAGGGGCGCGAAGAGGCCTAAGATCTTCCATGCCTCGAGCTGGTGCTCGGGTTGCGGCGGGTGCCGCTGGGACTGTTGCCGCGCTTGTGGGAGGCAGGAGAAGATGTTTTTCTCCCGCTCTTCTTTTGACGGTGGGGCGCACTCTCTTACCAAGACGATGGTTAGGAGGGCAGCTCTGCAATCCGAGCATAGTGACATTTGGAGTGCAGGCGCTCTGCACTCCTGGCTCCTGCGCTCCGGTTCACCTGGTTAGGCACCTGCTACCAACGTGCCCCTTCTCCAGGCAATACCGGAAGCAGTGCATGGCCTGGGGTCTAAGAGCTCCACCCCAGCAGAACTCCTTACCCACGCGTACGCGCCCAGCGGTCACCAATTTTCACCGCCGCCGCGGGGCACCGCACCCAGCACGTGCCCATACGCATGGGTGTTCGGTGGACATCTCCGACCTTAACGTCCTCCACCGAACACCCTCCGGCTCGGCCGCTGCCGCGACCCGCTCGGGCTGACGGCATCATCGAGGTCCTTCACGCGTATAAGCCGCCCGACTTGACTGGGCGGCCACCCGACGTCCATTTCGAAAGGACCTTCTCGCATTCTGGTCATGAGACCATCCGCCCTCGAGCTGCATCAGGACCGCTGATCTCCAAAGGGAGACCACTGGTCACAGCCTGTTTTGGCGGACAGTCTCGATGCCTATGTCCGCCAGCTTTATCTTCGATTCTGCTACTTCCATCACTTTTGCGTAAGTGGTGGAGGAGCCAGTCGGTCACCGTCACGGCAGCCGGACGGAGTGCACATGAGCTTCGCCTGATTGCTTTCGCCTTGGTATCGCGTACGCTGGCTGCCGGGCCTTTGTGGCTTTTAGCCACCCAGCCTAATGATGTACGGCGGGCACCTCTTCCATCAATGGCCTCGGTGTCGCCACCGGAGGCAGCCTGTACACCGGAGGGTGAGAAGGCTTCTTCTTTCCTTAGCCTTCCGCGAGCGCGATGGTGCTACCTGCACCGGTTGTGGCAGCGAAGGTTCCACTCGTGGAAGGTTTCCGGCTTCTAATTCCCCAAGGGAGGCCGGGTTGTTCTCTCCGGGAAGATCTTGGCCTCAAAGGCAGCCAACCTTGTGTCAATGAGATTCCCCAATCGCTCCATGAGCCTATCGTCCACGCTCCCGGACTTCGGGGTGCTAGGAGATTTACGAGGTGGAGGAATGGCTGCCTGAGGTGTTCCCACTCTTTCGGAGTGGCACTGCTCTTCCGGATAGCCTCCCACCTGGTCGAGAGCTCGGTCAATCAGAGCGAAGCCTGAGTTCTCACGCCCAACCTTCCGACGGTTGGTGGCTGGGAGACCGCGCCAGTTCCGCGGTGGCTGCCTCAACCATCCTGGCCGCCATCCGCAGGCTATGCACAAATGTGCCCCTCTTCTAAATCAAGCCGGATTTATCGGCAACCTTGTCGACTGCCAGTAGATCGGACCGATGCAAGCATCCAGGTCCATGGTCGACATGCCTTCCATCTCCCGGGGCTCCAAATCGGCGGGTTTTGGAAGGCTACCCTTCGCCCTGGTTTTGACTGGGCCACAGTAGGGTCCCAAATCCTCCCCTCGTCCTCCATCTGCGCCTCCGTGTCCGTAACCCAATCCTAACCTAACCTAACCTAACCTAACCTAACCTAACTCTAACTTTTACATGGGGAAATGCCTACGCATACCCACCCTGCGGGGGCAAGGATGGGCAGTCGGACTCGCACCGACTAAACCCCATGGTGGTCGCCACCAACGCTCGCGAGGGGTCGCGGGATCTCCGTGTTCAACCGCAACCCCCTGCGCTTTGCTGGGATAGGCCCGTCCCGGGGCGTGCGAGAAGATCGCACCCCAGAACCCTCGTGGGAACTATCACGACGACACGGTACTACCGTCGTGCCGTCGTCCTCCCCGGGGTCGCTCATACTGGACGGTCGGAGCCCTCACTCCGATCGTCAGCGACCCGTAGGGCCCTTACGGTAGGGGATCACCGGAGGGCCGTGACGAGGCGCGCGAGCGCCGCGTCGGTCTCTGCCCGAGCAGGATCGGTCCTCTCTATCCTGCTCGGCAGCCTCCCTTTTCGGACCATTACGGTCTCGCAGAAGGAGGCTACGGCCCTCCACGCCGATTCCCCGCGCAGCATCGCCGACACGACTGCTGGCAGGGACAGGTTCCGTCCGATGTGACCGACCAAGACCCGCCGCTCGGCTTCCCACGCCGGGCAAGCGGCGAGCGTGCGATGCGGAGTCTTGGTCGTTGCCGCCACAGTGGAAGCACCGCCGTCGCTCATGACCGATCTTACACAGGTAATCACCGAAGCAACTGTGCCCGGTGATCACCTGCGGCAAAGTCTGTAGGTGATCTTCCTCTCGTCGCTGCATCCAGGAGCCTGAAGACCGGCAGGAATGCCTGACGACGCTTCAGGCGCATATGCTCTCGCGAGCCTTGCGCGCCACGTCGCGAATGCGATACGTCGTTCTGCCGTTTTACCGCCTCGAGCGCCTCTTCTGGCTCGCTACCACCGCCTGGCGTAGGACGCGAATTCGGTGATACACCCTCGCGTCCATGTCCGCCAGTATATCAAGAGGTGGAAAGCGAGCCAGGATTGTCGCCGCTCAACGATACAGTCCGGTATCTCACGACCCGTATGGCCATCCTACGCTGGACGCTGTAGATCTTAGTCCTACAGCGTCGGATGGCCAGCCTTCGCCCAGACGGGCGCCCCGTACAGGGCTACGGATCACGACCCCGGCATAGAGGCGGGCGAACTTCTCCCTCGGTCCCCGAGATTGGGCAGCAGTCTGCATAGCAACCCGCTACCCTCTCGATCCGGGAGACCAGGCGCTCGAAATGCTCTTCAGTCTCAGCGACTGTCCAGAGTGAGGCTCCAGGTACTTCATGTACTGCCCCACTCTGACTTTCAGACCCACTCACTCGGGACGCACGAGTCGGGTGGTTCCCGCTCCGCGGCAGTTTAGAACCATAGCGCCCGGTCTTGTGAGGCGCTACCCAGTCCCGTGGACTTTGGCGACGACGATTTCGCCCCAAGCTGGCGAGCTCCTTTGGCCCTCTCGAAGGAGTCCCCACTGGCGACTGACTAACGTGTCGTCAGCGTAACAGACGACATTAACGCCAGCGGGGAGCTCGACTCGCAGAACAGAGTCGTAGGCGAGATTCCGCCAGTAACGGGCCCAAACTGACCCTGTGGAACCCCCACACCGGATCTCCCTCCGGATCCTCGCACCGTCTCGGTCCACGTACAAGATGTACCTGTCGCGCAAGCAGGTCCGCGATCACTGCCGCAGGTAGGGGGAACACCTGGGTGCATGTCCCCCCATCGCGTCCCAGGGCAGTGGAATTAAAGGCGTTGACGATATCAATGTTAATCGCCAACGCCACGCCGCCCCGGGACACAGCCTGCTCCGGACAGGGAGCGGACGCGCAGAACCGCGTCGATGGTGGAACGTCCCCGTCGGAAACCGAACCGCTTTCACAGCCCGGGACCGACATTTGACAGATGCTCGTTGAGAGTCGGGCGGCAAGAATTTCTCGGAATAACTTGCCAGCCTCGTCTAACAGGTAAGAAGGCGGGACGGTACGTGAGAGGGAGAATCTGCGACTCCGTTCCGCCTTCAAGAGACCACGGGCCTTCCTTCCAGGCCCTAGGGAACGAGGAGTTACGGGCGGGGCAGCTGGTGAACAGCTGCCTCAGCCTGTTCCCGGAGGGCAGCCAGACTCAACACTCCAGACCCGACCGGGAATTCCGTCGGTCCCGGCGCGGTGTTCCGGCCTCGCAAGCGGCTCCACGGCTCGGTCGAGCTCCTGTGCGGTCACCCCCATTTCTTCACCCAATGAAACGAAGATTGGGGTAGACTGAGGGATATTTTGACCGGCCCTCCGGAAAGAGCGAGCCAATCACTCTTCCCAAAAAGGCCGGATCGAGAAGCTTCGTCACCGGCGGCGTCCGGGCGACGGAGCTTTCTAGCACCATCCTGCACGGACGCCCCACGGATCCTCGTTGAGTCCCTCTCCAGGAACCCAACCTAACCTAACCTAACCTAACCTAACCTTTACATGGGGAATGCCTACGTATTACCCACTGCGGGGGCAAGGGCGGGTTACGCCGGACTCGCACCGACTAAAACCCCATGGTGTTCCACCTCGTCGCGTATGGCGGGCCACGGGAACGCTTTCGCACACCTCCGCGCATCTCGTTTCCAGCTGGTCGGCAAGCCGGCTCCTCCTTCGGGGAGGACTACACTTTCCACCTCTTCTGCAAGGCGCGCGCCGGAACACGGACGCGCCTTCCATCTCGGCTCTCCTGGTGGGAAACGACTCCCCGAGTCCGCCTCCCAGAGGCCATGGGGCCAGCACTCAAGCCAACCCAGCCCCCTGCGGCGGATCTGGTCTGCGGCTCCACTGCCGACCGATGTTCGGCCGCGGAGGACAGGGTACGCAACGAAACACCGGACACCTTCCCCGCGGCTCCCACTATTGCCGCATCATGTGCGCGACCCCCGCTTGAGTCGCGGAGGATAGGAGAGCGCAACGCAATACCGACACCCTCCCTCCGCGACTCCACCTCGGCTACTGAGGGAGCGGGGAAGGCGGCCTGCTCCGCCACTTCCGCCCTGGTGCGCAGTCCACCGACACGCCTGAGGCAAGCTTCGTTACGAGCCCACCCGGAGCGGTTTTCCTCGGGCCGGCCACAGAGCGCCTTAGTCGGCCATTTCCGTTCTTAGCTTCACTGTGGGTGACCAAGCCACGGTTACTAAGCCCCCGCTACGACAAAGCGAGAACCTTCGGGAACCTAACTCCTTAACCTAACCTAACCTAACTCTAACTCTGCACCTAACCTAACCTAACCTAACCTTAACCCGACTAGGAGGCAGGAGGATGAATTGATGGTGAAAGGCGATAAAGTGCTGTCTCCAAAAGAATCGGTGGTAGAGCCTGCGGACACATTCTTCCCAAACGACGACTGCCAAACCGATGAACATCATCGGGATATCAGAAGAGCCGGAACAAAATAAACGGACAGGATCAGGAAGAGGAACAGGACCCTCCTTGCAAGGAAGAGCTGCTTAATGCCGCGAGAGCCTTTAACCCGAAGAAGGCACCTTGGGGATGGAGACTGTGCGGATATTGTTCGGGCGCTGGTCGAAGGTGACACGACTTCCACCCCTGATGATGGCCAACAGATGCTCTGAACTGAGTCTTTCCCACCATCTGGAAGGAGGCCACAGTAGTAGTAATAAGAAAGCCCGATAAGGAAACTTATACCACACCAAAGTCCTATAGACCCATTGGCCTCCTCCCGGTGATGGGAAAACTACTGAGAGGATGATTGTTGGCTGCCTTCAGTGGCATCTGGTCCCCTCAGACTGAGTTTCGCGACAGTATGGCTTCGTACCACAGAAGAGTACGGAAGACTCTATGATCTAATGGAACACGCACGCGATGTTTCGAAACAAAAACTAATTGTCACCATTGTTTCATTGGACATAGAGGGAGCTCTTGACAGCGCCTGTGGCCCGCCATCAGAATGAGATTAGCGAATGAGAAGTGCCCCATTAACATCCGTAGAATACTGGATTGTGTTAATTGACGGACAGAAAGGTCAGGAGTGAGGTATGCGGAGAGGAGACATCAAAAGTACTAGCCAGGTGCGTACAGGGTTCGATAGGGGACCCATTTTATGAACCTCCTGATTGACCCCTTTATTAAAAGATCTGGAGCAGAGGGGCACTGTTCCACAGCATTTGCCGACGACGTCGTGCTCGCATTTAGCGGGGAGACGTCGGTGTTTAACACCAGTGCTAGGAGGCACTCGATTATGTTCAGGCGTGGGTGTCAAAACAAACTCAAGTTTGCACCACATAAAACAAAAAGCAAATGGTCATAAATAAACAGGTTACCATATATCCCACGCCTGAGCATGAGGATCCCCAATCGACATGGACCGAGAAATCAAACTGCTGGGCTTAAAACATTGACAGAAAACTAACCTTCAACAAACACATCACCCTCACATGCAGAAAAGCACTCAACATATACAAACATCTAACTAGAGCGGCCAATAACATGGGGGCTAAATTTCTCGAAATAGTAAAAATAATATACACGGCAGCAGGAACCGATCATTACGTATGCGGCTGAG
>JAGSMU010000368.1:0-39320 GCA_029286865.1 Teinopalpus imperialis | reverse complement strand
CCTGGGAAATCTAAGTGCCCCATTAACATCCGTAGAATACTGGATTGTGTTAATTGACGGACAGAAAGGTCAGGAGTGAGGTATGCGGAGAGGAGACATCAAAAGTACTAGCCAGGTGCGTACAGGGTTCGATAGGGGACCCATTTTATGAACCTCCTGATTGACCCCTTTATTAAAAGATCTGGAGCAGAGGGGCACTGTTCCACAGCATTTGCCGACGACGTCGTGCTCGCATTTAGCGGGGAGACGTCGGTGTTTAACACCAGTGCTAGGAGGCACTCGATTATGTTCAGGCGTGGGTGTCAAAACAAACTCAAGTTTGCACCACATAAAACAAAAAGCAAATGGTCATAAATAAACAGGTTACCATATATCCCACGCCTGAGCATGAGGATCCCCAATCGACATGGACCGAGAAATCAAACTGCTGGGCTTAAAACATTGACAGAAAACTAACCTTCAACAAACACATCACCCTCACATGCAGAAAAGCACTCAACATATACAAACATCTAACTAGAGCGGCCAATAACATGGGGGCTAAATTTCTCGAAATAGTAAAAATAATATACACGGCAGCAGGAACCGATCATTACGTATGCGGCTGAGCCTGGGAAATCTGCAGCAAAGCAGAACCGTGGTGTGGAGTTAACCACGGTGAGCTAGAGGAACCCAAATGGCCGGCCTAAAGGCGCTCTAAGGCCGGCCCGGGGAGGCCGCTCCGGGCGGGCTGGAGCTGAGCCGCCCGGATGCGTGTCAGTGGGCTGCGGGGTGCCGGATGGACGGAGCAGAAGGCCGTCTTGCACCATCCGCAGCAGGCGGAGAATCGGGGGAATGGGGTGGCGGTGCGGGGACTGTCTAGACCGGTACCGCGCATCGTCCCCCATCCTCCGCATCCCGAAGGATAGGTCGCGGAGGGAGGAGTAGTGTATCTCCTATCCTCCGCGACTCACGCCCCGGGGTCGCACCGCTGATGCGGCCGTGGTGGAGCGGGTTCAGTCAGGTGTTGGTTGTTCCCGCCACTCTCCCTGTCCTCCGCGGCCGAACATTGGTCGGCAGCCCAGACTATCACCAGATCCGCCGCAGGGGCTGGGTTTGCTTACTGCTTTCCTGGCTCCCATGGCCTTTGGGGCTCCTGAGGCCGGCCCGAGGTAGCCGCTCCGGGTGGGCTCGTTATGAGCCAGCGCCGGATGCGTGTCAGTGGACTACTGGGGGCCGGATGTGGCGGAGCGAGGCCGTCTTTCCCGCCCTCAGTAGCCGGGGGCGGAGTCGCGGAGGAGAATTGTCGGTGTTTCGTTGCCGCTCTCCTATCCTCCGCGACTCAAGCGGGGAGGTCGCCTGCATGATGCGGCTGTGGTGGGGCCGCAGGGGAAGAGGTGTCAGTGTTTCGTTGCCGCTCTCCCTGTCCTCCGCGGCCGGAACATCGGTCAGCAGTGGAGCACAGACCAGATCCGCCGCAGGGGCTGGGTTAGCTTAGTGCTTTGCTGGTCCCCATGGCCTCTGGGGGCGGACTCAGGGGAATCCGTTTCCCACCTACAGGAAGCCGAGGATTGGAAGGCGCGTCCACCGGCGCGCCGCACGGGAAGAGGTGGAGAGGGGGATGTCCTCCCCGAAGGAGGGCCGGCTTGCCATTAGCGCAGGTGGTCGCGGAGGTGTGCGAAAGCGTTCCCGTGGCCGCCATACGCGACGAAGGTGGAACACCATGGGGTTTTAGTCGGTGCGAGGTCCGACGCAACCCACTGCCCCTTGCAGTGGGTATGCGTAGGCATTTCCCCATGTAAAAAAGGTTAGGTTTACCAAAATCAGGGTTGCCACGTCAGGGGGTGCCGTCAAAGAAAAACCTCCTCCGAGGTGCCTGGTCGTTGAATTTCCTTTGACTACTGTGTATCCGGGGGAAGAGGCAACGCCAGGACATGTGAACACCCACAGGCACTGGTAATGATACGTTGTTGCCAGTGGCGGAGAATGTTCCCTACGACAGGGGGGATGGCTGCTCTGCGTGTCCCTCTGATAAGCCGGAGGGACACAGCGGAGTGGCAGGGGTTACGCATTTCTCTTGATTTCCATATCCGGAGGAAGGCAACCGAACGATGGTGCGCATTGGGCACTGGTGACGATACGTCGTTCCCGGTGCCCAATGCGAAGTGGAGGTTGCATTTCTCCTTGATTTCTGTATCCGGGGAAAGGCAACAAATGAGGGTGTGCATTGGGAACTGGTGGCGATACGTCGTTTCCAGTGCCTAATGCTCATAATAGTGGAGGGACGGGCTCGGTGTGCGTTTTACTGCCGCCGGGCACTCTCAGCAAATCGAGCGTTGTGGGAGGTTGCATTTCTCCTTGATTTCTGTATCCGGGGAAGGCAACAAACGATAATTGGGTATTAGGAACTGAGTGACGATATATGTTTCAATTACTGTGCATAGATGAGGACGGGCTCGGTGTACTCCACACTGCCGCCGGGCACAACCGTCCAAAACTGGGGGAGTTACGTCGGCAGCCTCCGCCGTAACCCGCTGCTCTCTTCAGACCAGTACTGACGTTAATGGGGTACGTTGTGAGGTGCAGCGGAGCGGAAAACGCAGCCAGTGGCCGGCCCACGAGGTAAGCCTCTATAAAAAAATCAGACAGCGAAGTCTCGAAAACCTGGGTACCAGGCGACCCCCACAGTATGTAGCGCATGCCCTCGAAGGGGCAT
Source organism: Teinopalpus imperialis (assembly GCA_029286865.1). Taxonomy (NCBI): domain Eukaryota; kingdom Metazoa; phylum Arthropoda; class Insecta; order Lepidoptera; family Papilionidae; genus Teinopalpus; species Teinopalpus imperialis. The sequence goes on along the minus strand of JAGSMU010000368.1, from coordinate 36,625 downwards.
GACCCGAGGTCGACCGTTTTCGACCATAATCGTGGGAATCAAATGAGTTCAAAATATACAGACGAAAGTAAGACGGGAGTAGTGTGACGAATAGTAGTGAAAGATCATTAGCAGCGGAAATTCGGAGAATGAGGCGTAAAAATAAAATGTGGACGAAACGTCCTTCTACAGAAATATGTGGCGTTTCTAATCAGAAATCGATGGAGACGGAAAGTAAGAACGGGGTATGGCGACAGGAACGCACCTGCCAAAAGAGGTCGAGGAAGACCTCCAACGACTGGAGCAATACGTCGGCCTTGCCAAGCAGAACAAGCGGCGGTTGCCGCTAGCGTGAGATGGAGATACTGGAGGCAGAGTCCGGAATAATGTCTTCAGCTCGACGGCTCCGCCCATGGAGTCTATATTACTGTCTGAGTCGTCGTCAGATGATGGCGACTTCCCGAACCGGCGGCAGAAACTTCAGAGTGACGGTAGAGGACAGCATCGGCCTTATTCACCAGGTTGCCACTAAGTCAACTAGCAAAGTACCTCGGTTCGGAAACTGAGGAGGCTGCCAGAATCTATCGAAGTAACATCTTCAGGTTCTGATAGAACGCTGCACCTCTGAAAACAAGGAGGCTGCAGGACCGCAATACCTGCCTGCAGGAGAGGTCGCAAAACTGCGTGAAGAAGTGATGGAATGCGGTTGCGCGGAGGCAACCCGCAAGCCTGATTCTATCACAGTAATGGGCAGCGAGGAATTAGTGCGTGTTATTATTGGTCAGGTGGGGACAATGATAAACGCAAGATTCAGGCATTGGAGGACCGCCTCCTGCCGGAGAAACGTCTGCGCCCACTGGCGGCGGATATTAGGGGAAAGGAGCAGTGACTGGTACCTGTTCGGCATTTGCCTTCCAGGTTCCAGCTGATCCTACGCCATCGCCTAAAAAGGTTCCCCTGAAGGGTTCCCGCTTTGTCGTAGCAGCTTAGTGCACCGTGGCTTGGCCGCCCACGGTGAAGCTTAAGAAGAACCCAAATGGCCGGCCCAAGGCGCTCTACATGGCCGGCCTGGGAGGGTGGCTGCCCGGGAGTGGGCCTACAATGAGCCCACCCGGCGTGTCGGCGGGACCGCTGGGGCGGGAAGCGGAGCGAGGCCGCCTCCCCCGCCCCTGCAGCCGAGGCGGGAGCTCGCGGGAGGGAGAGGAGTGCCGGCGCCGCTGCCGCCTCCCATCCTCCGCGACTCCAAGCGGGGGTCGCACCGCATGATGCGGCTGTGGTGGGGCCGCGGGGAAGAGGAGGTCGGTGCTCGCCGCTGCCTCCCCTGTCCCCTCCGCGGCCGGAACATCGGTCGGCGGTGGAGCTGCAGACCGATCCGCCGCAGGGGCTGGGTTGGCTTAGCAGCTCTGGCCCCATGGCCCTGGGGGTGGACTCGGGGAGTCCGCTTCCCACCCGCCAGAGGGAGGCCAGGCGCTGGAAGGCGCGTCCGTGTTCCGGCGCGCTCACCGGGAGAGGGGTGGAGAGGGAGAGATGTCCCTCCCTGAAGGAGGGGCCGGCGCGCCACGCAGGCGGGGTCGCGGAGGTGTGCGAAAGCGTTCCCTGCAACCCCGCCATACGCGACGAAGGTGGAACACCATGGGGTTTTAGTCGGTGCGAGTCCGACATAACCTAACTCCTTTGCCTCGCAGGTGGGTATGCGTAGGCATTTCCCCATGCAAAAAAAAAAAAAAAGGTTCCCTCGAGGGTTCCCGCTTTGTCGTGGGGCGGGCTTAGTAACCGTGGTGTGGAGTTAACCACGGTGAAGCTAAGAGGGAATTCCAAATGGCCGGCCCAAGGCGTCGCAAGGCCGGCCTGAGTGGAGCCGCCCGGGCGGGCTGGAGCTGGGCCCACCCCTGGGCTGCAGTCGGTGGGCTGCGGGCGCGGATGGACGGAGTGGCTGTCTTACGCACCATCCGCAGCCGAGGCGGAGTCGGGGAATGGGGCGGCGGTGCGTGAGGACCGTTAGCACTCGGCACCGCGCATCGTCGCCCCCACCCTCCGCATCTGAGACGGGAGTCGCGGAGTGAGGGTAGTGGCTCCTCCTATCCTCCGCGACTCAAGCGGGGGTCGCACCGCATGATGCGGCTGTGGTGGGGCCGCGGGTTCAGTGAGTGGGTGGCTGATCCCGCCTCCCCCGTCCTCCGCGGCCGAACATTGGTCGGCGGCGGAGCCTAACACCAGATCCGCTGCAGGCTGGGGGCTTCCCTGGCCCCCATGGCCTCTGGGGGCGGACTCGGGGAGTCCGCCTCCCACCCACAGAGGAGGCCGAGCCGGAGGGCGCGTCCGCAACTCCGGGCGTGCTCTGCCAGGAGGTGAGAGGGGAGATGTCCTCCCCGGAGAAGGGGCAGCTCCGGTCGGCCGGCGCAGCGGGGTCGCGGATGCGCGAAAGGTTCCTCGCGACCCCGCCATACGCGACGATGGAGGAACACCATGGGGTTTTAGTCGGTGCGAGTCCGGACATAACCCACCCTTGCCCCCGCTGTAGGGTGGGTATGCGTAGGCATTTCCCATGTAAAAAAAAAAAGGTTAGGTTAGGTTAGGTTAGGTTAGGTTCCCCCGAAGGGTTCCCGCCTTTGTCGTGGCAGTTTAGCAACCGTGGTGTGGAGTTAACCAGAAGCTTGGCGAGGAACCCAAACACGGCCCAAGGCGTTCTAAGGTTGGCCTGAGGAGGTTGCCCGCGGCTGGAGCTGGGCCCGCCCTGATGCGTGTCGGTGGGCTGGGTGGGGTGCGGATGGACGAGTGAGGCCGCCTTTACGCACCATCCGTAAAGTTGAGGCGGAGTCGCGGAGGAGGGTAGTGTATCTCCCTATCCTCCGCGACTCGCGGGGTCGTACCCGCTGGATGTACGGTGGGGCCGGTTCAGTGGAGTGTGGTTGATCCTGCCGCTCTCCCCTGTCCTCCGCGGCCGAACATTGGTCGGCGGCGGAGCCTATCACCAGATCCGCCGTGGCAGGGCTGGCCTTCCTTGGCCCCCATGGCCTCTGGGGGCGGACTCGGGGAGTCCGCTTCCACCCACAGAGGAGGCCGAGTTGAGGGCGCGTCCGTGTTCCGGCGCGCCTTGCCCGAGAGGGTGGAGAGAGGGAGATGTCCTCCCCGGAGAAGTTGGGGCCGGTTTGCCGGCCAGCGGTATGGGCCGCGGAGGTGTGCGAAAGCGTTCCCGTGACCCCGCCATACGCGACGAAGGGTGAACAATCATGGGTTTTTGTCATGCGATCCGACATAACTCCACCCTTTGGGTTCCCCGCAGGTGGGTACGCGTAGTGGCATTTCCCCTGGGCGTAAAAAAAAAAAAGGTTAGGTTAGGTTAGTTAGGTTATTGGGGTGCCACGTCAGAAAACCCTCCCCGGAGTGCCTGGTCGTTGAATTTCCCCTAATACTATTGTATCCGGGGAAAGGCAACGCTGGACGGCGCACCCTGGGCAATCTGCGTGATGATACGTTGTTGCCAGTGGCGAATAAGCCCTGGATATAGCTGCCTGCGTGTCCTCCTCTGATAAGCGGAGGGTACAGCGGGAAGCAGGGGTTGCATTTTGATTTCCATATCATCCGGAGGAAAGGCAACCGGATCGATGCAGGGCGCATTGGGCAACTGCGACGATACGTCGTTCCTTAGTGCCCACGAGGTTGCATTTCTCCTTGATCAAAGTATCCGGGGAAAGGCAACAAAATGAGGTGTGCGATTTGGAACTGGTGGCGATACGTCGTTGGCAGTGCCTAATGCCTGGTGTGGGGACGGCTCAGGTGCGCTTTACTGCCGCCGTGGGCACTTCTAACCGTCGAGCGTTGTGGGAGGTTGCATTCCTTTGATTTCGTATCCGGGGAAAGGCAACAAATGATGGTGGGTATTAGGAACTGGTGACGATATATCGTTTCCAGTGCCTAATGCTCATAGTGAGGGACGGGCTCAGGCACTCACACCGCCGCCGGGCACAACCGTCCAAAACTGGAGCTACGGTCTCCAGTTAGCCAAATCTGCTGCTCTTCAAAGACCCCAGTGCTGACGTTACCGGGTACGTTGAGGCAGCGGAGCGGAGGGCTTGCCTTAATTGGCCGGCCCACACGAGGAGTAAACCTCTATAAAAATCAGACAGCGAAGTCTTCGAAACCAGGGTACTCCAGGCGACCCCACAGTATGTAGCCCTTTGCCCTCGAAAGGCGTGTAACCCGAGGTCGACCGTTTTTCGACCATAATCGGGAATCCAAATGAGTTCAAAATATACGCGACGAAAGCAAGACGGGAAGCAGTGTGACGAAGAAGTAGTGAAAGATCATTAGTAGCGGGAAATTCGAGAATGTGAGGCGTAAAATAAAATGCGGGACGAAACGTCCTTCTACAGAAATATGTGGCGTTTCTAATCAAGTGAAAACCGATGGAGACGGAAAATCAGAACGGGTATGGCGACAGGAACACCTGCCAAAAGAGGTATCGAGGAAGACCCTCCAAACGACTGGCAATACGTCGGTCTTGCCTAAGCGAAACAAGCGGCGGTTGCTGCCCAACGTGAGATGGAGATACCGAGGCAGAGTCGGAGATAATGTCTTCAGCTCGACAGCCTGCGCCCATAGGTTCATAAAGGTCCGAGCCGTCGTCGAATGATGGCGACTTCCAGACGGCGGCGAAGCCGAAACAGACGGTAGATGACTTCAGCATCGGCCTTGCATTCACCAGGTTGCCACTAAGTCAACTAACTTAAAAGGCACCTCTCGGTTCGGAAACCGAGGGAGGCCGTGAATCTATCAGTAACATCTTCGATTCTGATAAAGAACGCCGCACCTCTGAAGAAACAGGCGGAGGCTGCAGGACCGCAATACCTGCCTGCGCGAGAGGTCGCAAACCGCGTGAAGAAGTGATGGAGATGGTTGCGTTTGAGCAGCCCCGCAAGCCTCCGATCTCCGCCAGCAATGGCAATGAGAACAGCGCAAGCTATTATTGGTCAGGTGGGGACAATGATAAACGCAAGATTCGAGGCATTGAGACCGCCTCCCGCCGGAGAAACGTCTGCGCCCCCACTGGCGGCGTGTGATATTAGAAGGAGTAGTGACTGGTACCTGTTCCGGCTATTGCCTTCCCAGGTTCCAGCTGATCCTAATGCTATCGCCTAAAGTGGTTAAGGCGCCACATCGGCCATCGCGAGGCAAGGCCTTCCGTTGCTGGCCAAAACGCCTGGAAGGCGAAGCGCAGCGAACCTGCCAGCGAGGGCCAAAGAAAGCAGGTCTCGACCCTGCCACCTATGCCGCAGCCATGACGAACAAATGGACTACGGTCGTCAGGAAGGGTCAGAAAGAAGGAGGAAAGGTGGTGAAGAGTCCGGCAAACCTGCATCGAGGGCGGTAAAATCTTTACCTCGTAACGGCTGCTGTGGTAGTGACCTTTGAACCGGAAGCCGCAGCAGCGGGAGTCACCTACGGGGATGTTATAACCGAGGCGAAGAGAAAAGTCGACCCTCCGCCATCGGTATAACTGAGCCAGGAGCCTGGTACATGCGCCACGGGGCTCGAATGTTCGAGATCCCCTGGCGCAGATAGTAGCGAAAAGCGGATGGCCTCGCTCAAAGATTGAACGAGGTTCTCAGAAGTGGGTGGGGCGCGAGCGTCCGCGCTAACAAAGACCGCCGAGATCAAAGTCTCTGGCTGGACGACCCAGCCACCGTAGATGAGGTGGTGGCGGCCGTGGCGAAGGCTGGTGGCTGCACTGGCAGGCCGCCGCCGCAGGGACATACTACGGTATCCTGAAGGACCTGAGGACCTGGTCCGCTGTCCGGTGGCCGTCGCCATTAGCTGGTAGCCGTCAGCGGACGCTTAATGGTCCTGCGTGGGTACTGGTCGTCATTGGTGGAGCCCTCACCTTTGAGGTGCTTCCCGGCGCTTCCAAACTGACATGAGGGCTCAGTGCGACGCTGCAGTCGACCGGGGAGCTGTGCTCCGCTGTGGTCATCAATCTGGTCACAAGGCGGCGCAGTGCTCCGCCAACCCGCGTTGCGCTATATGTCGCTGCTAGCAAACCGGCGGACCACAAGATGAGGGAAAGATTGCAAAGCACCTCATAAAAGCGGGAAAGACTGGTCTGCCCATTGCCATCCAAGCAATCGGTCAGCCAGCCACAAGTAGAGGCGATGGATGAGGAACCATCCCTAAACGTCGGAATCATACCGCAGCTGTCCCAGGGTAAAACAGAGAGAGAGAGAAATACAATCCTCCCCTTTGAGCATGACTCGAGCAATGGACTCAGGAGGTCCAACGTCAACATAAAGTCATGAGGTGAGAGTGCGCCCGGTGTTCCCACGCACCCCTCAAAACAGTGATTAAAATAGCCGGGGCCCGGGTAAGAGCGAGCTGCCACTGCCAGCACGCGGAAGAATGCGAAAGCGTAAAATCTGCATGCACAGTACTACGTGACAGAAGGAACACCGTGGTTTTAGTCGGTGCAAGTCCGACATAACCTGCCCCACTACTGCTGGGGCGGGTATGCGGTGGCATTTCCAATGAAAAAAAAAAAAAAGGTTGGGGTGCCACGCCAGAAAACCTCCCGAGTGCCTGGTCGTTGAATCTCCCCTTGATACCATTGTATCCGGGGAAAGGCAACGCCGGACGGTGCACCCTGGGCACTGGTGATGACACGTTGTTGCCAGTGGCGAATGTTCTGACAGGGGGGATAGCTGCCTGCGTCCCTCTGATAAGCGGAGGGCACAGCGGAGTGGCAGGGCGTTGCATTTCCTTTGATTTCCATATCCGGAGGAAAGACAACCGAACGATTGGGCGCATTGGGAACTGGTGACGATATATCGTTTCCAGTGCCCAATGCTCATAGTGGTGGACGGGTCCGGTGTGCACTCACACTGCCGCCGGGCATTCAACCGTCAAAACTGGGAGTTACGTCGGCTCTCCCAGCGCGCCGTAACCCGCTGTACTTTCGTCAAAGACCCAGTGTTGACGATAATGGGGTACGTCGAAGTGCAGTGGAGCGGAGGGTTTGCCTTAATTGCCGGACCCGCGAGGAGTAAACCCTATAAAAATCAGACAGCGAAGTCTTAAAACCTGTGGGTACCAGGCGACCCCACAGTATGTAGCCTTGTCACCGGAATAGGCGTCAAATCTGGGACCGGGACATTTACTGTCCTGTAATCGTGGGAATCAAAATGGAAAAATTTAAACATACAAAAGGTTTGACGGAAATGGACAGCGATGACGACACGAGCGGACTCTATGCTCAGCGTGGAGTCACTCGATGAGAGGAGGAGTGTAGTAGGGAGAAAACGTCCTTCTAAGGACGCAGAGATTGCGGTCCGGCAATGGGCCGAGACGAGAAGAATGGCCAGGGCAGGATGGCATCTGCCAAACGAGGCCGCGGACGACCTCCGACGACAGGGCAATATGTCGGTCTCTGCCCCAGGCCAAAATGGCGTTGGTAGCCGCGAAGGAGGCGGAATTGAGGGTGGAGGCGGAGGCGAAATCGCTGTCAGTCTCGTCAGCTCCGTGCCGGCAGGATAACAACCCTGTCGGAGTCGTCGTCGAACGATGGCGACTCTGAGCCGCATCGAGCTGCAAAAGAGGATTGAGGATAAAGCGTCGGCGTCATCACCATGGTGGCCACAAGGTCTAAGAACCTGAAGGGCATCTGGGTGAAGGCGCTGAAGGAGGCTGCGGAGACCGTTAGTGAGACCACTAAGACTCTGCAGCGCCGCTGTACCCTCAGAGGAGACGACAAAGCTGCAGGCGACAACGCTCGCCTCCAAAGCGAGGTTTCTGAAATGAGGAAGGAGGTGGCACTATGAATGCAGATGGACCGCCCAAGCCAACATATAGAGGAGCGGGCAAGGAGCCGCGCCTGATCATCGACCAGGTAGGGTCAATGATCAACGCCAGGTTCGCGGCGCTGGAAGATCGTCTCCTACCTGAGAAGCGCCTTCGCCCTCCACTAGCGACGGACAGGAGATCGGAAGCATTGCCTGACCTCGTCCTGCCCTTCACCTCCCAGACACCGGTTGTGGCGAAACCGCCTGTCAAGGCGGGTAGGCTAGACCGGCTGTCGCCGGGGTGTCCTGGCCCCGAAGCGCCCTAGGGTAAGAGAAGCGAGCCCGCTAAGCAGGGCAAAAGACGGAAGAGACTCGACCCTGCCACTTTGCAATCTGAGTCTACGGATCAACCCTGGACGACGGTGGTTAGGAAGGGGCTCCAAAACAAGGGAGTGGGAAGATTAAGCAAATTGTTGGCAAACCGAGGGCGGTCAAAATTGCAAACTCCGCGATCCTCTGCTGTGGTCGTGACCCTGGAGCCGGAGGCAGCGGCTGCAGGCGTCATACATGCATCGCAATTACCGAGGCGAAGGCAAAATCAACCTGGCCTCCTCGGTATTACAGAGATGCGCTTCCGCATCTGCGCCACGGGGCTCGGATGTTTGAAACTCAAGGCATTGTGGTAGTGGAGCAGCAGGGACGCCCCTCGCTCAAAATTGAGCGAGGTGCTATCAGCAGCGGGAAAAGGAGTCCGAGTATCCAGACCGGCGAAGACTGCAGAAGTCAAGGTGTCCGGTCTGGACGACTCTACCACAGCAGAAGACGTAATTGCGGCGGTAACGAAGGCTGGCGGAGGTTGCTATAAAGTGCAGCGAGGTCCCAGGATATCCCGCAGGCCTTGGGATGGCCTGGGTCCGGTGCCCCGTGGCTGCCGCCAAAAGGTGGCTGCCAGCGGGCGCCCATGGTCTCATAAGTGGCAGCCAGGTGTCCTCGGAGCCCCTGCCACCTCTGAGGTTTCCGCTGTTTTGAGGCGGGACACGGGAGGGCTCAGTGCGACGCACCGATCGACCGGGGAGCTGTGCTGCCGCTGTGGCCAGCCTGGCCACAAGGCGGCGCAGTGCTCCGCTACCCCGCGTTGCCACGTGCGTCGCCGCGTTAAAACCGGCGGACCACAGAATGGGGAAGGCCCGCCATGCGCCTTCCGCTGCCGGGAAAAGGCCGGTCCGCCCGTTGCCACCTCGGCAAACTGACCAGCCAGCCGATGGAGGAGGAAGCGTCCCTAGATCCTGGGACCACTCCACAGCCGCCGCAGGGGATGAGGAGAGCGCAGGCATACCTGATTCCCCCTTACGACTCGAGTGATGGACTCCGGGGAAGTCTGTTGCTCGTATGAGTCAGCGAGGTGAGAGCGCGCCCGGTGTTCCCGCGCCTCAAAACAGGGCCGTCCGCCGGGCCATTAATAACTGGCCGCCACCCGCCAGCATCGCGGAAGAATGCTCACAGCGTACCCGCATGCACAGTACTTGGGTGGAGCGAAGGAACACTGTGGGGTTTTAGTCGGTGCGGAAAGTCCGACAACCTCCGCTCCCTCGAAACCACCAGCGGGTGCGTAGGCATTTCCCCATGTAAAAAAAAAAAAAAAAAAAAAAAAAAAAGGTTAGGCTAGGTTAGGTTAGGTTAGGTTAGGCTAGGTTCCCCCCGAAGGGTTCTCGCTTTGTCGTAGCGGGGCTTAGTAACCGTGGCTTGGTCACCCACGGTGAAGCTAAGAGGAACCCAAATGGCCGCCTGCGCCTGGTGCCGCCTGCGGCTGCCCGGGTGGGCCTCTTTATGAGCCAACCAGGATGCGTGTCGGTGGACTGCTGGGGCGGATGTGGCGGAGCGAGGACGTCTTTCCGCCCTCAGTAGCCGAGGCGAGTCGCGGAGGAGAGGAGTGTCGGTATTGCGTTGCCGCTCTCCTATCCTCCGCGACTCAAGCGGGGTCGCACCGCATGATGCGGCTGTGGTGGGGCCGCGGGGAAGAGGAGTGTCGGTGTTTCGTTGCCGCTCTCCCTGTCCTCCGCGGCCGAACATCGGTCGGCGGTGGAGCCGCAGACCAGATCCACCGCAGGGGCTGGCTGGCTTAGTGCTTTCCTGGTTCCCATGGCTCCTGGGGCGGACTCGGGGAGTCCGTTTCCACCTACAGAGGAGGCCGATGGAAGGCGCGTCCGTGTTCCGGCGCGCCTTGCCCGAGAGGGTGGAGAGGGGATGTCCTCCCCGAAGGAGGGGCCGGTTTGCCGGCCAGCGCAGGCGGGGTCGCGGAGGTGCGAAAGCGTTCCCGTGGCCCCGCTATACGCGACGAAGGTGGAACACCATGGGGTTTTAGTCGGTGCGAGTCCGACATAACCCATCCTTGCCCCGCAGGGGTGGGTATGCGCAGGCATTTCCCCATGTAAAAAAAAAAAAGGTTAGGTTAGGCTAGGTTAGGTTAGGTTCCCCTCGAAGGGTTCTCGCTTGTCGTAGCGGGGCTTAGTAACCGTGGTGCGGAGTTAACCACGGTGAAGCTAAGAGGAACCCAAATGGCCGGCCTAAGGCGTTCTAAGGCTGGCTCCGAGGAGGCGCCGCTCCGGGCGGGCTGGAGCTGGGCCCGCCCTGGATGCGTGTCGGTGGGCTGCGGGGTGCGGATGGACGGAGTGAGGCCGTCTTACGCACCATCCGCAGCCGAGGCGGAGTCGGGGGAATGGGGTGGCGGTGCGGGGACTGTTAGCAGCGGTACCGCGCATCGTCGCCCCCACCTCCGGGTATCCGAGACGGAGTCGCGGAGGGAGGTAGTGTATCTCCCTATCCTCCGCGACTCAAGCGGGGGTCGCACCGCTGATGCGGCCGTGGTGGGGCCGCGGGTTCAGTGGAGTGTCGGTTGATCCTGCCGCTCTCCCTGTCCTCCGCGGCCGAACATTGGTTGGCGGCGGAGCCTAACACCAGATCCGCTGCAGGGGGCTGGGTTTGCTTGCTGCTTTCCTGGCTCCCATGGCCTCTGGGGGGCAGACTCGGGGAGTCCGTTTCCCACCTACAGAGGAGGCCGAGATGGAAGGCGCGTCCGTGTTCCGGCGCGCCTTACAGGAGAGGGGTGGAGAGGGGGATGTCCTCCCCGAAGGAGGGGCCGGCTTGCCGGCCAGCGCAGGCGGGTCGCGGAGGTGTGCGAAAGCGTTCCCGTAACCCGCCATACGCGACGAAGGTGGAACACCATGGGGTTTTAGTCGGTGCAAGTCCGACATAACCCACCCTTGCCCCGCAGGTGGGTATGCGTAGGCATTTCCCCATGTAAAAAAAAAAAAAAAGGTTAGGTTAGGTTAGGTTGGGGTGGGGTGCCACGTCAGAAAACCTCCTCGAGTGCCTGGTCGTTGAATTTCCCTTTGATACTATTGTATCCGGGGGAAAGGCAACGCCGGGACGGTGCACCCTGGGCACTGGTGATGACACGTTGTTGCCAGTGGCGAATGTTCTGACAGGGGGGGATAGCTGCTCTGCGTGTCCCTCTGATAAGCGGAGGGCACTGTAGCAGCGGCTGCATTTCCTCTTGATTTTCAAATCCGGAGGAAAGGCAACTGATCGATGGTGCGCATTGGGAAATGTTGACGATACGTCGTTCTCAAGGCCCAATGCGGCAGGAGGTTGCATTCCTTGATCAAAGTATCCGGGGAAAGGCAACAAATGATGGTGGGTATTAGGAACTGGCGACGATATATCGTTTTCAGTGACTAATGCTCATAGTGGAGGACGGGCTCGGTGTGCACTCACACTGCCGCCGGGCATCCAACCGTCCAAAATCAGAGTTACGTCGGCTCTCCCAGCACGCCGTAACCCGCTGTACTTTCTTCAAAGACCCCAGCGTTGACGATTATGGGGTACGTCGAAGTGCAGCGGAGCGGAGGGCTTGCCTTAATTGGCCGGCCCGCGAGGAGTAAATCTCTATAAAAAATCAGACAGCGAAGTCTTAAAAACCTGTGGGTACCGGACGCCCCCCACAGTATGTAGTCTTGCCCCCGGAAAGGCGTAACCCGGGGGTCGACCGTTTTTCGTCCAAACTCGTGGGTACTAATATGAGCAAACAAATTTCAAGATGCAGGGTGGATAGTGACGACGACACGAGCGACTCTATGCTTAGCGTGGAGTCACTCGATGAGAGAAGGAGCATAGCGGGGAGGAAACGTCCTTCAAAGGACGCAGATATCGGAGTTGGTCCGGCGATGGGCCAAGATGTGGAAGTGGTCGGGGAAAGGCAACAACATCTGCCAAACGAGGTCGCGGACGACCCCAACGACTGGGAGCACGTCGTCTTTGCCCAGGCCAAAATGGCGTTGGTGGAAGCTAGGAGAGAGGAGGAGGTTGAGGCGGAGGCAGAGATCGCCTCATCGTCTCGTCAGCTCCGCGCCGGCAGGAAATCAACCCTGTCGGAGTCGTCGTCGAACGATGGCGACTTCGAGCCGGGTGAATGGAGCTGGCAAAAGAGGATCGAGGACAGCGTCGGCGTCATCTCCATGGTGGCCCAAAGGTCGAAGAACCTGAAGGGCATCTGGGTGAAGGCGCTGAAGGAGGCTGCAGAGAACGTAAGCGAGACCGCTAAGACTCTGCAGCAACGCTGTACCTCGGAAGAGACGAGAAAGCTGCAGGCGGACAACGCTCGCCTCCAGGGCGAAGTATCACAACTGAGGAAAGAGGTGGCCAACTTACGGATGCAGATTGACCGACCCACCCAACAAGCCGAGGGAGCAGGAAGAGAGGAGTTAGCACGTTCGATCATTGACCAGGTGGGGTCAATGATCAACGCCAGGTTCGCCGCACTGGAGGACCGTCTCCTTCCGGAGAAGAGTCTTCGCCCATCATTGGCGGCTGATAAGAGATCGGAAGCGTTGCCCAGTCCTTCGCCCAGCCCATCGACTTCGGGCACTGGTTACCGCAGGCTGCCTGTAAAGGCGCCCAGCGTTAAGCCATGTCGCGGGTCTTCTGGGGCCACGAAGATCACCAAGGGAGGACCGAAGCCCGCTGAGGGCCTAAAGAAGAAAATTGTTGAGTCTCGACCTCTGCCACCGTTGCCGCAGTCCGTAGAGCAACCATGGACGACGGTGGTGAAGAAGGGCCAAAAGAAGGGTGGGAAACCGGCGAAGGGTCCCGGCAAACCCGCACCGAGACCGGTCAAGATCGCGACTCCACGATCGTCCGCTGTGGTGGTGACACTGGAGCCGGAGGCTGTGGCAGCGGGCGTCACCTACATTGAGGTGATCACCGAGGCGAAGGCGAAAATAAACCTCGCCACCCTCGGGATAACCGAGATGCGTTTCCGCATCTGCGCCACAGGGGCTCGAATGTTCGAGATCCCCGGCGCAGACAGCGGGGACAAGGCAGACGCCCTCGCTCAGAAGTTGAGGGAGGTTCTCACCGCAGCGGGCAAAGCGGTCCGGTCTCAAGACCGGCAAAGACCGCCGAGATAAAGTGTCCGGTCTTGATGACTCGGTCTCGGTGGAGGAAGTGGTGGCGGCTGTTTCGTTGGCTGGCGACTGTCCCAGGGACTCCATTAAGTGTAGCGAGGTCCTGCGGTATCCCGCAGGCCTCGGGATGGCCTGGGTTCGGTGTCCTGTGGCTGCTGCCAAAAAGGTGGCTGCCGCAGGACGTCTGATGGTCTCGTGGGTGGTGGCCGAGGTGAAGCTCGTAGAGCCCTCACCTCTGAGGTGTTTCCGCTGTTTCGAGGCGGGACACGTGAGGGCTCCAGTGCGACGCACCGATCGACCGGGGGGAGTTGTGCTGTCGCTGTGGTCAACCTGGCCACAAGGCGGCGCAGTGCTCCGCTACCCCGCGTTGTGCCGTGTGCGTCGCCGCAAAGAAACCGGCGGACCACAGAATGGGGGGGAAGGCCTGCAATGCGCCTTCCAAGGCCGGGAAAGGCCAGTCCGCCCGTTGCCACCTCGGCAACCGACCAGCCAGCCGATGGAGGAGGAAGCGTCCCGACCCTGGGACCATTCCACAGCCGCCGCAGGGGGAAGCAGAGCGTAAGCGTACTCGATTTCCCCCTTACGACTCGAGCGATGGACAAGGGAGGTCTGTCGCTCAACATGAGTCAGCGAGGTGAGAGCGCGCCCGGTGTTCCGCGCGCTCTCGAAACAGGGCCAAGTCTGCCGGGGCCACACAACTGGCCGCCACCCGCTGTGCACGCGGAAGAATGCTCACAGCGTACCCGCATGCACAGTACTTGGGTGGAGCGAAGGAACACCGTGGGGTTTTAGTCGGTGCGAGTCCGACATAACCCGCCCTCATGTTCACTAAGGGGCGGGTATGCGTAGGCATTTCCCCACGAAAAAAAAAAAAAAAAGGTTAGGTTAGGTTGGGGTGGGGTGCCACGTCAGAAAACCTCCTCGAGTGCCTGGTCGTTGAATTTCCCTTTGATACTATTGTATCCGGGGGAAAGGCAACGCCGGGCCGGTGCACCCTGGGCACTGGTGATGATACGTTGTTGCCAGTGGCGAATGTTCTGACAGGGGGGGATAGCTGCTCTGCGTGTCCCTCTGATAAGCGGAGGGCACAGCGGAGTGGCAGGGGGGTTGCATTTCCTCTTGATTTCCATATCCAGAGGAACGGCAACCGAACGATGGTGCGCATTGGGCACTGGTGACGATACGTCGTTCTCAGTGCCCACGCGAGGTTGCATTCTTGATCAAAGCATCCGGGGAAAGGCAACAAAATGAGGTGTGCATTTGGAACTGGTGGCGATACGTCGTTGGCAGTGCCTAATGCTCACAGTGTGGGACGGCTCGGTATGCGCTTTTACTGCCGCCGGGCACTCAACCGTCGAGCGTTGTGGGAGGTTGCATTTCTCCTTGATTTCTGTATCCGGGGAAAGGCAACAAATGATGGTGGGTATTAGGAACTGGTGACGATATATCGTTTCCAGTGCCTAATGCTCATAGTGGTGGACGGGTCCGGTGTGCACTCACACCGCCGCCGGGCATTCAACCGTCAAAAACTGGGGAGTTACGTCGGCTCCCCAGCGCCGTAACCCGCTGTACTTTCGTCAAAGACCCCAGTGTTGACGATAATGGGGTACGTCGAAGTGCAGTGGAGCGGAGGGCTTGCCTTAACTGGCCGGCCCGCGAGGAGTAAATCTCTATAAAAATCAGACAGCGAAGTCTTAAAACCTGTGGGTACCAGGCGACCCCCACAGCATGTAGCCTTGTCACCGGAATAGGCGTCACCCGGGGACCGACCTTTACTTCGTCCTAAATCGTGGGAACAGATATGAGCTTATTGAAAACAAAACCTGAGGATTGACAGTGATGACGACACGAGCGACTCTATGCTAAGCGTGGAGTCAATCGATGAGAGGAGGATAGTAGCAGGGAGGAAACGTCCTTCTAAGGACGCAGAGATTGATGATGGTCTGGCGATAGGCCAGAAGGGAAAGATCGGGACGGGCATGGTTGCGACTGTCAAGAGGTCGAGGGCGGCCTCCAACTACAGGCGAGTATGTGGGCTTGCCTTAGCCAAAATGGCGTTGGTGGAGGCAAAAAGAGAGGAGGAGAGGTTGGAGGCGGAGGCAGAGATCGCCTCATCGTCTCGTCAGCTCCGCGCCGGCAGGAAGTCAACCCTGTCGGAGTCGTCGTCCAACGATGGCGACTTCGAGCCGGCATCGGAGCTGCAAAAGAGGATAGAGGACAGCGTCGGCGTCATCTCCATGGTGGCCACAAGGTCGAAAAACCTAA
Source organism: Teinopalpus imperialis (assembly GCA_029286865.1). Lineage (NCBI taxonomy): Eukaryota > Metazoa > Arthropoda > Insecta > Lepidoptera > Papilionidae > Teinopalpus > Teinopalpus imperialis. Next base: position 21,150 of record JAGSMU010000368.1, on the reverse strand, counting down.
AGGGCATCTGGGTGAAGGCGCTGAAGGAGGCTGCAGAGAATGTAAGCGAGACCGCTAAGACTCTGCAGCGACGCTGTACCTCGGAGGAGACGAGGAAACTGCAGGCGGACAACACTCGCCTTCAAGGCGAAGTGTCCGGTCTTGATGACTCGGTCTCTGTGGAGGAAGTGGTGGCGGCTGTTTCGTTGGCTGGCGGCTGTCCCAAGGAGGATGTAAAGTGCAGTGAGGTCCTGCGGTATCCCGCAGGCCTTGGGATGGCCTGGGTCCGGTGCCCCGTGGCAGCCGCCAAAAAGGTGGCCGCCAGCGGGCGCCTTATGGTCTCATGGGTGGCAGCCGAGGTGAAGCTCGTGGAGCCCTCACCTCTTAGGTGCTTCCGCTGTTTCGAGGCGGGGCACGTGAGGGCTCAGTGCGACGCACTGATCGACCGGGGGGAGTTGTGCTGCCGATGTGGTCAACCAGGCCACAAGGCGGCAACATGCTCCGCTGCCCCGCGTTGTGCCGTGTGCGTCGCCGCAAAGAAACCGGCGGACCACAGGATGGGGGGGAAGGCCTGCAAAGCGCCTTCCAAGGCCAGGAAAAGGCCGGTCCGCCCGTTGCCACCTCGGCAACCGACCAGCCAGCCGATGGAGGAGGAAGCGTCCTAGACCCTGGGACCACTCCACAGCCGCCGCAGGGGGGGATGAGGAGAGCGTAGGCATACTCGATTCCCCCCCTTACGACTCGAGTGATGGACTCGGGGAAGTCTATCGCTCGTATGAGTCAGCGAGGTGAGAGCGCGCCCGGTGTTCCCGCGCGCTCTCAAAACAGGGCCAAGTCTGCCGGGGCCAAACAACTGGTCGTTATCTGCCAGCACGCGGAAGAATGCTTACAGCGTACCCGCATGCACAGTACTTGGGTGGAGCGAAGGAACACCGTGGGGTTTTAGTCGGTGCGAGTCCGACATAACCTGCTCCCCGCGGGGCGGGTATGCGTAGGCATTTCCCCACGAAAAAAAAAAAAAGGTTAGGTTGGGGTGCCACGTCAGAAAACCTCCTCGAGTGCCTGTCGTTGAATTTCCCTTTGATACTATTGTATCCGGGGGAAAGGCAACGCCGGGACGGTGCACCCTGGGCACTGGTGATGATACGTTGTTGCCAGTGGCGAATGTTCTTACAGGGGGGGATAGCATCTCTGCGTGTCCCTCTGATAAGCGGAGGGCACAGCGGGAGGAAGCTGGGGGGTGCATTTCCTCTTGATTTCCGTATCCGGAGGAAAGGCAACCGACCGATGGTGCGCATTGGGAACTGGTGACGATACTTCGTTCCCAGTGTCCAATGCGAGGGTGGAGGTTGCATTTCTCCTTGATCAAAGTATCCGGGGGAAAGGCAACAAATGATGGTGGGTATTAGGAACTGGTGACGATATATCGTTTCCAGTGCCTAATGCTCATAGTGGAGGGACGGGCTCGGTGTGCACTAACACTGCCTCCGGGCACAACCGTCCAAAACTGGGGAGTTACGTCGGCTCCACCAGCGCGCCGTAACCCGCTGTACTCTCTTCAAAGACCCCAGCGCTGACGATCATGGGGTACGTTGAGGTGCAGTGGAGCGGAGGGCTTGCCTTAATTGGCCGGCCCGCGAGAAGGATCACTCTATAAAAACCAGACAGCGAAGTCTTAAAAACCTGTGGGTACCAGGCGACCCTCACAGTATGCAGCCTTGTCTCCGGAATAGGCGTCACCCGGGGATCGACCGTTTATATCGACCTTAATCGTGGGAATAAAAATGGAAAAACTGAACTTTGCAAAACGGACTGAACAAGATAGCGACGACGACAGTGACTCTATGCTGAGCGTAGAGTCGCTTGAAGATGGAAGACGAAGTGGCGGGCGAAAACGTCCTTCTATGGACACATTATGTAGCTCTGGCCTGCTTACGGGCCATGACAGTGGAAAAAGCCTGGGTACGGCAAGAACATCTGCCAAGAGAGGCCGAGGGCGACCCCCAACAACAGGGGAGTACGTAGGCCTTGCCCAGGCAAAAAATGGCGTTGGTGTCAGCAAGAGAAGCGGAGCTGAGGTTGGAGGCGGAGGAAAAGATTGTTGCGGCGACACGACAGCTCCGTACCGGCAAATCAACCCTGTCTGAGTCATCATCTAATGATGGAGACTTCGAGGCAGCGACGGACCTGGAGAAGAAGATCGAGGACAGCGTCGGCGTCATCAACTTAGTTGCCACTAAGTCGAAGAACCTAAAGGGCAACTTTGTTCGTGCGCTTAAGGAGGCAGCGGAGACCGTGACCGAGGTAACCCGGACTCTGCAGAGACGCTGTACCTCTGATGAAACGCGGAACTTGCAGGCTGCAAACACTCGCCTCCAAGACGAAGTGTCGCAGCTGCGGAAGGAGGTGGCCTACCTGCGGATGCAGGTAAACCAGCCGAGCCAACAAGCTGCGGGAGCTGGCAAGGAGGAGCTCGTGCGATCGATCATTGACCAGGTGGGGTCAATGATCAACGCTAGATTCGCCGCACTAGAGGACCGTCTGCTGCCAGAAAAGCGCCTCCGCCCACCATTGGCGGCAGATAGAAGACTGCAAGCGGAACCGGTCCTTTGTCCGGTCCCTCGCCTTCCCAGGCACCGGCAGCTGCAAAGCTGCCTGTCAAGGCAGTAAGCGCCGCACCGGCCGCTGGGGGTTCTGTGCCCCCGAAACGCCCCAAAGGAAAGCAGGGCAAGACCGCTAAAGAGGGCCAACCGAGGGAAGCTGAGTCCCGACCACCGGCGCCGCAGTCAATGGAGCAACCATGGACTACGGTGGTGAAGAAGGACTCAAAAGAAGGCTGGGAAGGCGGCGGCAAATAGTCCCGTAAAACCCGCAAAGAGGGCAGCCACGATCGCCACTCCGCGATCGTCCGCTGTGGTGGTGACCCTGGAGCCGGAGGCCGTGGCTGCAGGCGTCACATACATTGATGTCATCACCGAGGCGAAGGCGAAGATAAACCTCGCCTCCCTCGGCATAACCGAGATGGGTTTCGCGTCTGCGCCACAGGCTCGCATGTTTGAGATTCCCGGCGCGGACAGCGGTGATAAGGCGGACGCCCTCGCTCAAAAACTTGGCGAGGTGCTCGCAGCGGCGGGAAAGCGGGTGCGGGTGTCCAGACCGGCGAAGACTGCAGAGGTCAAGGTGTCCGGTCTGGACGACTCTGCCACAGTGGAGGACGTGGTGACGGCCGTGACGAAGGCAGGTGGCTGTCCTAAAGAGGCTGTGAAATGCAGTGAGGTCGTGCGGTATCCCGCAGGCCTTGGGATGGCCTGGGTCCGGTGTCCTGTGGCAGCTGCCAAGAAGGTAGCCGCCAATGGGCGACTTATGGTCTCGTGGGTGGCAGCCGTGGTCAAGCTGGTGGAGCCCTCACCTGTGAGGTGTTTCCGCTGCTTAGAAGCTGGACATGTGAGGGCTCAGTGCGTCGCCGCAGTCGATCGTGGGGAGCTGTGCTTCCGCTGTGGTGAATCTGGCCACAAGGCGGCACAGTGCTCCGCCAACCCGCGTTGCGCTGTGTGTGTCGCAGCCAGCAAACCGGCGGACCACAAGATGGGGGGCAAGGCCTGCAAGGCCGCGCCCAAGAGTGGGAAAAGGTTGGTCCGCCCGCTGCCACCCAGGCACCCGGCCAGTCAGCCGCAAGGGACGGTTGAAGCGATGGAGGAGGAACCGTCCCGTGACCTCGGGACTAGTCCGCAGCCGCCGCCGGGGGGAAAAGCGTAAGCGCAGGCAAACCCTACTTCCCCCCGAATTCGACTCGAGCTATGGGCCCGGGGAGGTCCGTAGTTCAACATGAGTCAGTGAGGTGAGAGCGCGCCCGGTGTTCCCGCGCGCTCTCATAAAAAGGTTAAAAATGGCCGGGGCCTGCGTTTAGCAAGCCGCCACAGCTGTGCACGCGGAAGAATGCTCACGCGCCCCCGTATGCACAGCACCAAGTGGGCAGAAGGAACACCGTGGGGTTTTAGTCGGTGCGAGTCCGACATAACCCGCCCTCGTCCCCGCGGGGGCTGGTATGCGTAGGCATTTCCCCACGAAAAAAAAAAAAAAAGGTTAGGTTAGGTTAGGTTTTTTTTTTTTTATTACTCTTATGATTAATCGTATTGGAACATTTTAATTCTTATTGGATAATATGTGTATATGTGATATTAACTATTTGCTTCGCTTGTTTGGGGAGTATGTTTTCTGGCAGAACGCTATTTGATACGTTTCTGCCTAGGTTACATATCCCCATATATTCCACCGGGGATTTTACTTTCCCCGATGGCCGTTTATTTACTATTTTTATACGTGTATAATAAAATTTGTTTTTGCAGTAATTACGTAAAAATAAAATATTAACTATTGATTCATGGAGACGTAGGTTGTACAACTGCTAATGGATACAGGTTGTACTACCTAGTCTCATACCCTTAAACCATACAGAATTACTGTACAGTTAAGATTTAATTATAGAATAAGCAAGTATATATGTAAGTTTGTCCCGAATGAAGAAAAATAATTGTATCCTGAACTGGGAATACGACTTCTATTGAAGCCGCATTTCCCGGAGGCTCGAGTCTCGAGACGCTCGACTAAATGTTCTTATTACTAACACAGAAAGTTTCCTATCTTAGATATTAATTACATTTACAAATATTAAATCAAATGTTTTAACCTATTCTTACACTATAATTTTACATAGTATATATAAAGTAAACGTAAAGATGCATGCGCGCAACGAATAATATAATACAATACTCCTTAAACAAGAAATTAAACGCACACATGCAAGTGCTTTACAGTGGCTAAAAATAGACCCGGGGTGACAAAGCCACGCTTTCTCCGCCGCCGGCGCACGCACGGGGAGCGAGGCGCGGCGCGGGGGGCGCGGTGCTCTGTCGGTTTGTGGGAACAAGAATTTAAACAAATTAAAGTTTTTTAAAATGTGCCGAGGCCGCTCCCGCATGCTCAGCGGTGCTCGCAGTCAGATGCGGTACACTGTTCGTAGCCCGGGAAGGGCGGCGGCACGTGCTTAGACACAAATTTAACAATCTTAATTGATTGAAGTATTTACATAATGGCCTACTATAGTTTAATAAGTGATAGATTGTATAATCGTAAAAATAAACGTAAGTATATAACAACATTATATAATGCAAAAAGAGCAGTTATATGTATACAAGTGTCTATTCTGAATTAGTGCTAATTACTTAAAGCTAGACCTTAACATTAGGATTTAGAAAAGAGTTACAAAAGAAATAGAAATAATTACTACGATAACTTGGTCAATTGAACTACGTCGCCGTATCTAAAAATTGAACGCCGCTTGAAGGTCACGGTCCCGACGCCTCGTGCGCGGGGAGCGGGACGAGGCGCGGGAGGCGCGATGCGCTAACGGTCGCAGCAATGACAAGTTGTAAGGAGCGATGGACAATTTAAACCATGCCACGGCCACTCCCGAGCGGCGATGCTCGCAGTAAAATACGGGCGTCGTTCGCAGCCCGGGAATGTCGGCGGCATGTGCCATATGCTTAAACACTAGTTTGGCATAATTAATATACTGCAAAAAACAACAATTATTTATGTATATACAAGTATCTATTCTAAATTAATGATAATTTCTTAAAGCTAGACCTATCTTAGCATTTTTGTAAAGGAATTACAAATAAAGAAAAAGAAATAGTAAATACGATAACATAAACAATTGTACTGCGTCGCCGCATCTAAAAATAGACATCGCTTGGGGCCCCGGTCCCTTTGCGGCGGGCGCGGGGAGCGGGGCGAGGCGGGGGCGACGCAGCGCGCCGTCGGTTGTGAGAGTAAGAGTGAAAACAAATTAAGACGGAGTGATTAAAAGTTTTAACTGTGCCGTGGCCGATCCCGCATGCTCAGCGGTGCTCGCCATGGGATACGATGCACCGTTCGCAACCCGGGAAGGGCGGCGGCACGTAATTAGACACAAATTTTACGTAATTAATTAATTGAATGCTAGCAAAGCTGGCCCAATATAATTTAATAAATGAGAGATAGCATGATCGTAAAAGAAAATAAACATAAATATAATAATACAAAATAATAAGCAAAAAGACCAACAACAATTCTTTTGAATACAAGTATCTATTCTATATTAGTACTAATTTCTTAGAGCTAGACCTATCATAAGGATTTTTAAAAAGTAATTACAATAAAGAGAGAAATTATTACTAAGATTGCATAAACAATTGAACTGCGTCGCCGCATCTAACAATAGACACCGCTTGAGGCCCCGGTCCCTTTGCGGAATGCGCGGGGAGCGGGGCGGGGCGGGGGCGACGCAGCGCGCCGTCGGTTGTGAAAGTAAAAATGTAAACAGTTAAAAAAAATTTTAAACGGTACCGTGGCCGCTCCCGTATGCTCAGCGATGCTAGCCGTTAGATACGGTGCACCGTTCGCATCCCGGGAAGGGCGGCGGCACGTGCATGACACAAATTTAATATGGTTAATTGATTGAGACAATTTAATGAATGATTAATGACATGACACGTAAATATAAAAATATAAAAATAGTATATAACAGTTATATTAAAATGGTAAAAATTAGATTTAAAAATTGACAAACTGCTCCAATCGTCGCTGACCGTGAGAGAGAGGAGCTACGCTCCGTAGTCTACTCTGTTGTCGACTCTCTCTCTCATGGCTCGCAAGCGTGGGCAGGACATTGAGTTCGCGGTGTGTTTAATGTCATTTTTTGTTTTAAATTTATCATTATGCGCAACACAATTAAAACATTTCGCTGAGTTCGGAGCGTCTTTGCTTGGGCACTCAGCAACTTTGATAAAAGCAGTAATAATGGGAGCAAGGGCTCACTGTCGCTGTGCAGTGGGAACGCATATGCCCGAATTGCAGGCATTTATGGCACTGAAGGAATGGAGAGAAGCTGGCAACGTGGATCTTCTGATGGTCTACGGCAATCCTTGCCATATCCACCATTTTCCTGTACACCTTCGGTTCCGCTAACAGAACTGCGTTGTATAAGTTCTGGTTCTTATTATTACGCTTGAAGCGTAGTTTCAGATTCTCAGAGTCGCTGCCGATTAACTCGCCGAGTTCAGTGTTTTGAACCTTGATGATGGCGACGAGATCTTCAGCAGGAGTGTCTTTTGAGACGCCTTTCATTATGATCATAGGCTTAAGTCTGCGGACAGGTTCAGCCTTAATCTCTGATCGTGTTTTTAATCTCTGCAATGTGTCATCCCGCTGGGTCGTGGTATCGAATTCGATACGCAGTTTGTTGTTCGACACAGCTTGGATGCGTGCCGGTGCGTATGATGATTCGCGGTACGTGATGCTCTTCTTGAAGGCTTGTATCACCTCTTGTCTGGTCTTAGTCTCAGCCACCGTGCTCACGATGATGGCAGGCTTGGTCGCAGGTGGTGGTGCAGGCGTGGCAGAAGCTGTGGCGCCACCGCCCTGAGTCGCTGGAGTGCGGCCGGTCATTGCGGCCTGAGAGTATGACGTGGTGCGAGTCTGCTGAAGCTGCGCTGAGATCTGCCCCTTAAATTTGGCCATCTCGTCACGTACACAGGCCACGATGTCAGCCTTTAAGTCGCTGTCGATTGGTGTGAGCGCAGGTGTGGTTGCTGCATCAGGAGTGATGCTAGCCAACTTGTGGCCGCATCGACGAATCTCCGTCGCGGCCAAAGTAATGAGACGCTTGTTCGCTGCCGTGACTGATTTACCCTCAGTCACGGCTTTGTTTATGCATTCGGTGAGTTTGTAGACAACGCTTAAAAACGTGTCTACATCGCAGACTTCCTCCACCCCCGCCGGTAGGGCGGGGGAGAGGTTATCCGCTGCTGTCGTCTTACTCGACATCGCAAGCGCTTACAATCATTAATTTGCGGGGGATAGCGGCCCCTAATGTAAAAAGTTTTATAATATAAACTATTTTTTGTGTCCTCACTGCACTTTAAAACTAGAATTAAACACTAATACTAATAAACAAAAAAGTCTTAAGAAGATTTAAAATTACGTAAACTGTAAGGTCCTATTAACGAAAAATAGTCTGTAACTTAAAAACTATTGTTCAGAAAAATCTGAAATTTGACACACAGAAGGATAGGTGGGTGGTCTATCCAAAGCACAAAAAATATAGGGGGGTCATCGCGACAGATGGAGTGCCGCACGCGTTTGAAGTTTTCAACTCCGCACAATTATTGTTTTAAAAACAGTTTTTGCCCAAAAATGGGTTTAAAAGTAAATAAATTGTTAATAAAAACTACACCATCACATAGTTCACACTTTTCTACGTCTTTTGATGCATAATACGACTATTTTCACAAAACTTTTCCCACTTTCGTGATTTTTTAAACACGGAGCGCTTCAGTTTCGATGCGTACGGGTCGAGCGCGAGCGCGAGATCATATATAGGTTAGGCTAGGTTAGGTTAGGTTAGGCTAGGTTAGGTTAGGCTAGGTTAGGTTAGGTTAGGCTAGGTTAGGTTAGGTTAGGTTAGGTTAGGTTTTTTTGTATATTGTGACCCCATTTCTGGGGGTCTCGCATGTATATTCCCTGACATGTATCGTCAGGGACTTTTTGTGCTTTTTATCATTATATATATGTCAAACTTAATATTTACGTATCAACTTTTAAAATAAACATTTCTTTTTATTGCGCTTTATAAATTACAATTTCTATCTTTCCTTAATACCTATGTACTTATTGTACATCTATATCTAATTTTCGCTATCGCTAAAGTTATAATATAAACTTATATTTTCTATTCTTCTATTTTTTTTTTTTTTTTTTTTTTATTATTATATATAAGTGTATATGTATGTATAACTTAACATAGTACTATACAGTGTATAAATCATAATATAATTAGTGTAAATTATAATATAATTTGTCTCCTTATTGTTTACTACTACCTATTATTTATTCTTATTTATTACTTTGCTGGCTATATATTTACAAAAACTAATAAACTTATCCCTAGATTCCTTATTTCTAATAATTTCGTGTATATTATTTTTGCTTATTTTATTTCTAATTCTACCTCCATATCCATTCTCTACTGTACATGGGACATTCTGTGATAAGGTGGATCACACTTTCCACCTTATCGTCGCCACAGGCGCACGCAGGGCTCTCCTTGCATTTGAATCTATGCAGGTACTCGGAGAACCCGCCGTGCCCTGTCAACACCTGTGTCAGTACACCAGTGGGTTCGATCTCTCACAATCCTATATGCATTTGCTGCGTGCGGAAGGAAGATCTTTGTTGTTGAGGCTGTTTGGCTTGTTCAGAATCTTCGGTTCCATTCCTCAAGCGACTTCTCACGGATTTGTTGCTTGGCGAATGAAACCGGGAAGAGGTCATAGTTGGGCTTTGTTTTGATCTTTAGTGCTGCCTCTTTAGCCAGTTTGTCAGCTCTTTCATTGCCTTCAATTCAGTGTGGCTTTTGATCCAGAACAAGGATATATGTTTGTTCTGGAGTTTGGCAGCTTTGATATTTGCACGAGATTGAACGGCAAGTTGGTGCGTTGAGGCGTTGTTGATGACCGTCTCCGCTGGCTGATCTCGAGTCGCTGTATATGCCAAAACTCATTTCTTGACGTTCTAATATCGTCCGTGTATTGTGCATATGGCCAGAAGTTCCGCTTGATATACCGTGCAGTACGGTGACAATTTCAATTTGACGGCTTTGATCTCTGCTTCGCTATTCCATAAGGACAGCGCTGCCCCGACCTTGCCATCAATTTTACTGCCATCCGTATATACTCGAATCGTTTGAGTATTTTGGCAATCAGCTTGCTCTTGGTTCATCAAACTTGTGAACCCCAGACTCATATGTTCCGCTGGATGAGGAGTGTTGTCGTATGCAACAACTTGTTCCACTTCTCTATCTCCAAGGCCTGCCCAGTGTACCCCTTTCTTGACCTCATAGAGTGACGCTGCCTCCCTAATTCTGAGATCAAGTGGGAGCAACCCAGACAGTACCAAGGCGGCATTTAGGGAAACAGTTTTGTATGACGCCGTTAGTTTTTGTGCAAAACCCCTCTGGACATTGTTGAGCTGCTTTTGCACCCCTATTTTTCTTGTCGCCGGTGCCCATACACTGGAGGCATACAAAAATACCGGCTCCACGGTCGCGGTGTATATAAGTCGGATGACTTCCGGGTGGAGGCCCCAGCTAATTCTGGCTGCTCGAGAAAGCTGCTTATATATATTGATAGCTTTCTTACTCACCTCCACTACGTGTTTATTGAAGGTGAGTTTGCTATCGATGTGAAGTCCCAGGATTTTTACGTCATCAGACATGCCAATGTCGACCCCACCCATCCTCAGTCTTGGAACATCATACTTCAGCTTTCGGGTGACTAACATTGCTTTAGTCTTTGATGGACCAAAAATGAGCTTATTTTTGATGCCCCAATCCCGAACATAGGCAAGGGCGGCATTGGCTTGATTTTCTATTTCCAGAGCAGAGTTTCCAACGAAAACGAGAACAACGTCGTCAGCAAACGCTTGGCAATAGTCGCCTCGACGTTCGAGTCCTTTTAATAGGGGGTCAAGGAGCAGGTTCCACAAAATGGGGCCAATCGATCCCTTAATACAGCCTTTTGTGGCATCCTTTGTATGCTCAACCCTCCATATCTGACGGTGACCTTTCTGTTACGTAAGTAGCTGTCAAGAATTCTCCGGATATTAATTGGGCACTTTTCCTGTGCCAAGCGGACTCTAATCGCAGGCCACCATGCTGTCAAAGGCTCCTATGTCCAGAGATACCATTGCGACCATCTTCTTCGCTTCTATTTTGGCGTATATAGTTAACTAGAACATAGAGGGAGTCCTCAGTGCTTTTCTGGGGCATGAATCCGTATTGGCGGGAACTCATCGTTGGTAGAATGTGCCACTTCAGCCTACTCACAATCAGCTTCTCCAGTATCTTTCCCATCACTGGCAACAATCCTATTGGCCTGTATGCTTTGGGGTTAGTGTAGTTCTCCTTCCCAGGCTTACGCAGTGCCACTACCGACGCCTCTTTCCAAAGGGTCGGGAAGTGCTCCATTTCTAGGCATTTGCTGACCAGTGATAGGAAAACTCCGGATCACAGGATATAGCATGACTGCAGATGTCGGCGGTAAAGCCATCAGCACCCGGGGCCTTCTTTGGGGTTAAATGATTCGGTCGCAATTCGGAGCTCCTCCATAGTGAACGGTGGGTCCTTCTGCTCGTCGTGAGACCAACCGTTGACAAGCTCCAGCCTGCTCTCTTGTTAGTTGATGGTCGAGTGTATCCTCTTCCGCTAAATCGTCCGGGTAGAAAGCTTCTGTCAGTACTCTTGCTGATTCCCGTAGGTCAAGAGTACTCCCCATCCTTTTCCAGGGCAAATCCTCATGTCGTTTGGCGGTCCTACTCATCACTCTATATATACCTTCCCATACTCCTCCTTATCCTGTTTGCCACAGAACCCTTTCCAGCTTTCGATTTGCGCGTTTTTAACCTCCTTCTCATACTTTTCTTTTAATTTGCAGGTACTCATCGACGACTTTCGCTCTCCGACCGGTGCTGCACAGCGGATTCGACGCTTCTGGTGAGGACCTCTTTCTTCATCAAGTAGAGCTCCCTGGACATCCACGGCAGCAGTTTTGATTTGGATTTTTTCGGTAGGGTATCCTCACATACCTTTTGATAATACGAGTATACCCTCCGTCAAAGAATCCAAATCCTTTGCATTTCTAACTTTTCCAGATTTTCCTTATTTATGGCACTTTCCTCCTTCAGTTGGTCTAGCTTCTCATGAAATTGAATCCACTAGCCCTTTTGGTGCCATAAATTCGTGTCGTTCTTTGTGTGCTCATACCTTTTGCTTTAATAAGCCTGATGTTAAAGGTCAGTGTGTTGTGGTCGGAACTTGTGATAGTTTCTGTCCACTGTCCAGTCCTCTACCAAGTTGAGCATCTCATGAGAACAGGCTGTGACATCAATGAAGCTGGAGAAACGTTTGTTGCCTCTGATGGTATCGAATGTGGGGATATCTCCTCATTGAGTACATACAACCCCATTTCGTCTATGGTCCCAAACATTTCTTCACCTCTCTGATCTAAAACATTGCCGCCCCACCATGTATTCTTGGCATTTGCGTCGCCTCCTAATAAAAACAATTTCGGCTGTAACTCCTTTTTGTATATTCTTCAACTGCTCCAGGAATGGCTCTATGGGTTGTTCTGGCTCAAAGTAGTATGAAACCACAGCGATTTCCCAGGCACGAGTTCGATCCCCACCACCACGATGTTATTTGTTGTGAGTTTGGGGAATTGTCTTATCTCCAAGTTATTGTCATAGACGGCAATAGCCGCCTTGACAACCCTTCTCCCCTGGCTCGTACTCTGAAGATCCTCACCCCTTTGTAGCTTTTCATACACTTTGAGTTGCCCACATAAGGCTCCTGAAGCAGTGCAAAGCCACTTTCCTGTAATCAGCTTCTATCATTAGTTCTGCTGTGGCTAATTCCTTTCGTTGGAGGTTGGCCTGGAATACTTGGTAGGGCCTCTGACCGTGTGTGATGGTTACGTTGGATGCGCTTTGGTCCCTAGAGACGCCCTTAGCAATAAGCTGTGGTGGCGCGGGCCATTGCATCCCACTTACGCCTGATAGGACACTCCTGATTAAATGCGTTGTGGTTCGCCACAGTTATTTTTGCCCGGGTGCAGTTGCAACATGTTGGTGCTTTACCAGCAAGTCGCTCCTCGCATTCTGCCCACTTGTGAGCTCCTCCGCAGTAACTGCATTTTTCAACAGTATCCTTGCAGAGGCTTCGGCTGTGTCCGTATCCCAGGCACAGTGAGCACTGTATCAACGGCGACTGGTCTTCAACCCGCACACGTTGCAGATCTATGTGTGCTCGACCCGCCGTGGTAAGGCGCTGCCATACTGCTGGGGAGACTTGCAACACGATGTGTGTAGTATGCGGATTCCTCGTTTTCCGTCTGTACCTCGCTGCAATTCTCACGTCCTGTTCTTTGATGTCTGCCAGCAAGTGACCGTTTTGTTTTTTAAGTGCTTTCACTACCTCTTCATTCGTGTGAACGGCTAGCACATCTCGCACTATAATCAGAGGATCCCTGTTCTGAGCCTCTTTGACTTGCAGATTGCTGGTCTTGACTGCATCACTAATTTTGTTAGCTCCTCTTTGCTATGGCATCCTATAATGATCTTTTGATCTCTTGCTTTGCGCAGCCTATCCACGCGCATACCGCTATTCTTAGCATCCACAGCGTCCCTTACTTTCACGAGAAGTTCTGCGCTAGTGTCTTCTTTGACATCCGATGTTATGATGATCGTGTGCATGGCGTTTTGTGTCTTGTTTCGGCCGTTGTTCTGCCTCAACATGAATAGGCTGTGGTATTGCACGGACGCTGAGATCATTTTGAAGTCAGCAATAGCCTTTGTCAGTTTGGTGACTTCTGCGTATGAAAGTCCCTGTTCGCCTTCGAGGGCCGAGGTATCCGCTTGATATCCTCAGATAGAGTTAGTGTATGCTTTTGCATTCCAATAACATGTCATTATGCTCTTCATGTTTTTCATGAGGTTCTTCATTAACTCTACCTGCGACGTCGCTTCCGTAGAAGCAGCCGATGTGACCTTGCTTCTCCTTCCCTTCCGGCTCTTGTCCATCCTTAGCGCCTCCCGCTTCTTTGCCAGTTGGTAGAGCCTTTCGATTGCTGAGTAACCCCAGATTTTATATCTGCCTTCAGATTGCGGGACTCTCCTAGTAAGGTCTTTGCTCTACTAAGCAGGCCTTTGCCTCTGCTGATCTGCTGGCGTACTTGGGCTTTGATGGTGGTGATGCAGTTTTGCGATCTCCGCCGATGTCCTGCGGCTTACGACTGATGAGGGGCCAGCCTCCTCAGTCTGTTCCGGGGTTATCTCTGTGTTCGACTTCATTTTGTCGTTCGCCTTTTTTACGGGTGTGCGATTACTTACAAACATGCTTATTTGTTGTAAGAGATGTGTATAATTTAAATTAAAATAAAGATCTATCTCTAGGTAAATAAAATAAATTTTTCTATTGCGACGTGTATAGAATCCACGTCAGTAATGAGAACTGGGAGGGTGGGCGGGCGATTTTTCTTATTTCCGTGCGTTTCCTTCGCAGGTTGCGCCTGAATCGACGGTTGTGGACCGGAGTCGACCGATCGGAAGCAAAAACAGGGCGAATAACGAAGAAATAAAAAATTTTTGTTCAATTAGGAATTACGTAACTATGGAACTAAAGAAGTGTGATTAATACTAGAAACCGGCCTCGAAGCGGCTCGAAAAGACTAAAAAATGCGTGGACTACACAAATACAACTAAAATAAACAAACTTGAAATGCTTTGAACACTGCAACACGAGGATATCAGCAAATTCCTTTAAAACAGGGCTTCACCATTACACCTCGGTTTCATACAAAATGCTGATTTTTTCTTATTTCCGTGCGTTTCCTTCGCAGGTTGCGCCTGAATCGACGGTTGTGGACCGGAGTCGACCGATCGGAAGCAAAAACAGGGCGAAAAACGAAGAAATAAAAAAATTTTTTGTTCAATTAGAATTACGTAACTATGGAACTAAAGAAGTGTGATTAATACTAGAAACCGGCCTCGAAGCGGCTCGAAAAGACTAAAAAATGCGTGGACTACACAAATACAACTAAAATAAACAAACTTGAAATGCTTTGAACACTGCAACACGAGGATATCAGCAAATTCCTTTAAAACAGGGCTTCACCATTACACCTCGGTTTCATACAAAATGCTGATTTTTTCTTATTTCCGTGCGTTTCTTCGCAGGTTGCGCCTGAATCGACGGTTGTGGACCGAGTCGACCGATCGGAAGCAAAAACAGGGCGAAAAACGAAGAAATAAAAAAATTTTTTGTTCAATTAGAATTACGTAACTATGGAACTAAAGAAGTGTGATTAATACTAGAAACCGGCCTCGAAGCGGCTCGAAAAGACTAAAAAATGCGTGGACTACACAAATACAACTAAAATAAACAAACTTGAAATGCTTTGAACACTGCAACACGAGGATATCAGCAAATTCCTTTAAAACAGGGCTTCACCATTACACCTCGGTTTCATACAAAATGCTGATTTTTTCTTATTTCCGTGCGTTTCTTCGCAGGTTGCGCCTGAATCGACGGTTGTGGACCGGAGTCGACCGATCGGAAGCAAAAACAGGGCGAAAACGAAGAAATAAAAATTTTTGTTCAATTCAGAATTACGTAACTATGGAACTAAAGAAGTGTGATTAATACTAGAAACCGGCCTCGAAGCGGCTCGAAAAGACTAAAAATGCGTGGACTACACAAATACAACTAAAATAAACAAACTTGAAATGCTTTGAACACTGCAACAATGAGGATATCAGCAAATTCCTTTAAAACAGGGCTTCACCATTACACCTCGGTTTCATACAAAATGCTGATTTTTTCTTATTTCCGTGCGTTTCTTCGCAGGTTGCGCCTGAATCGACGGTTGTGGACCGGAGTCGACCGGATCGGAAGCAAAAACAGGCGAAAAACGAAGAAATAAAAAATTTTTGTTCAATTAGGAATTACGTAACTATGGAACCAAAGAAGTGTGATTAATACTTCAGAAACCGGCCCCGAAGCGGCTCGAAAAGACTAAAAATGCGTGGACTACACAAATACAACTAAAATAAACAAACTTGAAATGCTTTGAACACTGCAACACGAGGATATCAGCAAATTCCTTTAAAACAGGGCTTCACCATTACACCTCGGTTTCATACAAAATGCTGATTTTTTCTTATTTCCGTGCGTTTCTTCGCAGGTTGCGCCTGAATCGACGGTTGTGGACCGAGTCGACCGATCGGAAGCAAAACAGGGCGAAAACGAAGAAATAAAAATTTTTGTTCAATTAGAATTACGTAACTATGGAACTAAAGAAGTGTGGATTAATACTAGAAACCGGCCTCGAAGCGGCTCGAAAAGACTAAAAATGCGTGGACTACACAAATACAACTAAAATAAACAAACTTGAAATGCTTTGAACACTGCAACACGAGGATATCAGCAAATTCCTTTAAAACAGGGCTTCACCATTACACCTCGGTTTCATACAAAATGCTGATTTTTCTTATTTCCGTGCGTTTCCTTCGCAGGTTGCGCCTGAATCGACGGTTGTGGACCGAGTCGACCGATCGGAAGCAAAACAGGGCGAAAACGAAGAAATAAAAATTTTTGTTCAATTAGAATTACGTAACTATGGAACTAAAGAAGTGTGGATTAATACTAGAAACCGGCCTCGAAGCGGCTCGAAAAGACTAAAAATGCGTGGACTACACAAATACAACTAAAATAAACAAACTTGAAATGCTTTGAACACTGCAACACGAGGATATCAGCAAATTCCTTTAAAACAGGGCTTCACCATTACACCTCGGTTTCATACAAAATGCTGATTTTTTCTTATTTCCGTGCGTTTCTTCGCAGGTTGCGCCTGAATCGACGGTTGTGGACCGGAGTCGACCGATCGGAAGCAAAACAGGGCGAAAACGAAGAAATAAAAAAATTTTTTGTTCAATTAGAATTACGTAACTATGGAACTAAAGAAGTGTGATTAATACTAGAAACCGGCCTCGAAGCGGCTCGAAAAGACTAAAAAATGCGTGGACTACACAAATACAACTAAAATAAACAAACTTGGAATGCTTTGAACACTGCAACACGAGGATATCAGCAAATTCCTTTAAAACAGGGCTTCACCATTACACCTCGGTTTCATACAAAATGCTGATTTTTCTTATTTCCGTGCGTTTCCTTCTGCAGGTTGCGCCTGAATCGACGGTTGTGGACCGGAGTCGACCGATCGGAAGCAAAAACAGGCGAAAAACGAAGAAATAAAAAATTTTTGTTCAATTAGAATTACGTAACTATGGAACTAAAGAAGTGTGATTAATACTAGAAACCGGCCTCGAAGCGGCCTGAAAAGACTAAAAATGCGTGGACTACACAAATACAACTAAAATAAACAAACTTGAAATGCTTTGAACACTGCAACACGAGGATATCAGCAAATTCCTTTAAAACAGGGCTTCCACCATTACACCTCGGTTTCATACAAAATGCTGATTTTTCTTATTTCCGTGCGTTTCCTTCGCAGGTTGCGCCTGAATCGACGGTTGTGGACCGAGTCGACCGATCGGAAGCAAAAACAGGGCGAAAACGAAGAAATAAAAAAATTTTTTGTTCAATTAGAATTACGTAACTATGGAACTAAAGAAGTGTGATTAATACTAGAAACCGGCCTCGAAGCGGTTCGAAAAGACTAAAAATGCGGACTACACAAATACAACTAAAATAAACAAACTTGAAATGCTTTGAACACTGCAACACGAGGATATCAGCAAATTCCTTTAAAACAGGGCTTCACCATTACACCTCGGTTTCATACAAAATGCTGATTTTTTCTTATTTCCGTGCGTTTCCTTCGCAGGTTGCGCCTGAATCGACGGTTGTGGACCGGAGTCGACCGAATCGGAACCAAAAACAGGGCGAAAACGAAGAAATAAAAAAATTTTTGTTCAATTAGGAATTACGTAACTATGGAACTAAAGAAGTGTGATTAATACTTCAGAAACCGGCCCCGAAGCGGCCTGAAAAGACTAAAAATGCGTGGACTACAAATACAACTAAAATAAACAAACTTGAAATGCTTTGAACACTGCAACACGAGGATATCAGCAAATTCCTTTAAAACAGGGCTTCACCATTACACCTCGGTTTCATACAAAATGCTGATTTTTTCTTATTTCCGTGCGTTTCCTTCGCAGGTTGCGCCTGAATCGACGGTTGTGGACCGGAGTCGACCGATCGGAAGCAAAAACAGGGCGAAAACGAAGAAATAAAAAAATTTTTTGTTCAATTAGAATTACGTAACTATGGAACTAAAGAAGTGTGATTAATACTAGAAACCGGCCTCGAAGCGGTTCGAAAAGACTAAAAAATGCGTGGACTACACAAATACAACTAAAATAAACAAACTTGAAATGCTTTGAACACTGCAACACGAGGATATCAGCAAATTCCTTTAAAACAGGGCTTCACCATTACACCTCGGTTTCATACAAAATGCTGATTTTTTCTTATTTCCGTGCGTTTCCTTCGCAGGTTGCGCCTGAATCGACGGTTGTGACCGGAGTCGACCGATCGGAAGCAAAAACAGGGCGAAAACGAAGAAATAAAAAATTTTTGTTCAATTAGAATTACGCAACTATGGAACTAAAGAAGTGTGATTAATACTAGAAACCGGCCTCGAAGCGGCCTGAAAAGACTAAAAATGCGTGGACTACACAAATACAACTAAAATAAACAAACTTGAAATGCTTTGAACACCGCAACACGAGGATATCAGCAAATCTTTAAAACAGGGCTTCACCATTACACCTCGGTTTCATACAAAATGCTGATTTTTCTTATTTCCGTAAGGTTTCTTCGCAGGTTGCGCCTGAATCGACGGTTGTGGACCGAGTCGACCGATCGGAAGCAAAAACAGGGCGAAAACGAAGAAATAAAAAAATTTTTGTTCAATTCAGAATTACGTAACTATGGAACTAAAGAAGTGTGATTAATACTAGAAACCGGCCTCGAAGCGGCCTGAAAAGACTAAAAATGCGTGACTACACAAATACAACTAAAATAAACAAACTTGAAATGCTTTGAACACTGCAACACGAGGATATCAGCAAATTCCTTTAAAACAGGGCTTCACCATTACACCTCGGTTTCATACAAAATGCTGATTTTTTCTTATTTCCGTGCGTTTCCTTCGCAGGTTGCGCCTGAATCGACGGTTGTGGACCGGAGTCGACCGATCGGAAGCAAAAACAGGGCGAAAAACGAAGAAATAAAAAAATTTTTTGTTCAATTAGAATTACGTAACTATGGAACTAAAGAAGTGTGATTAATACTAGAAACCGGCCCCGAAGCGGCTCGAAAAGACTAAAAATGCGTGGACTACAAATACAACTAAAATAAACAAACTTGGAATGCTTTAAACACTGCAACACGAGGATATCAGCAAATTCCTTTAAAACAGGGCTTCACCATTACACCTCGGTTTCATACAAAATGCTGATTTTTTCTTATTTCCGTGCGTTTCCTTCTGCAGGTTGCGCCTGAATCGACGGTTGTGGACCGAGTCGACCGATCGGAAGCAAAAACAGGGCGAAAACGAAGAAATAAAAAATTTTTGTTCAATTAGAATTACGCAACTATGGAACTAAAGAAGTGTGATTAATACTAGAAACCGGCCTCGAAGCGGCCTGAAAAGACTAAAAATGCGGACTACACAAATACAACTAAAATAAACAAACTTGAAATGCTTTGAACACTGCAACACGAGGATATCAGCAAATTCCTTTAAAACAGGGCTTCACCATTACACCTCGGTTTCATACAAAATGCTGATTTTTCTTATTTCCGTGCGTTTCCTTCGCAGGTTGCGCCTGAATCGACGGTTGTGGACCGGAGTCGACCGATCGGAAGCAAAACAGGGCGAAAACGAAGAAATAAAAAATTTTGTTCAATTAGAATTACGCAACTATGGAACTAAAGAAGCGTGATTAATACTAGAAACCGGCCCGAAGCGGCTCGAAAAGACTAAAAATGCGTGGACTACACAAATACAACTAAAATAAAACAAACTTGAAATGCTTTGAACACTGCAACACGAGGATATCAGCAAATTCCTTTAAAACAGGGCTTCACCATTACACCTCGGTTTCATACAAAATGCTGATTTTTCTTATTTCCGTGCGTTTCCTTCTGCAGGTTGCGCCTGAATCGACGGTTGTGGACCGGAGTCGACCGATCGGAAGCAAAAACAGGGCGAAAACGAAGAAATAAAAAATTTTTGTTCAATTAGAATTACGTAACTATGGAACTAAAGAAGTGTGATTAATACTAGAAACCGGCCCGAAGCGGCTCGAAAAGACTAAAAATGCGTGGACTACATACAAATACAACTAAAATAAACAAACTTGAAATGCTTTGAACACCGCAACACGAGGATATCAGCAAATCTTTAAAACAGGGCTTCCACCATTACACCTCGGTTTCATACAAAATGCTGATTTTTCTTATTTCCGTGCGTTTCTTCGCAGGTTGCGCCTGAATCGACGGTTGTGGACCGAGTCGACCGATCGGAAGCAAAACAGGGCGAAAACGAAGAAATAAAAAATTTTGTTCAATTAGAATTACGTAACTATGGAACTAAAGAAGCGTGATTAATACTAGAAACCGGCCTCGAAGCGGCCTGAAAAGACTAAAAATGCGTGGACTACACAAATACAACTAAAATAAACAAACTTGAAATGCTTTGAACACTGCAACACGAGGATATCAGCAAATTCCTTTAAAACAGGGCTTCACCATTACACCTCGGTTTCATACAAAATGCTGATTTTTCTTATTTCGTGCGTTTCCTTCGCGGGTTGCGCCTGAATCGACGGTTGTGGACCGGAGTCGACCGATCGGAAGCAAAAACAGGGCGAAAAAAGCAGAAGAAATAAAAAATTTTTTGTTCAATTAAATTACGTAACTATGGAACTAAAGAGTGTGATTAATACTGAAACCGGCCTCGAAGCGGCTCGAAAAGACTAAAAAATGCGTGGACTACACAAATACAACTAAAATAAACAAACTTGAAATGCTTTGAACACTGCAACACGAGGATATCAGCAAATTCCTTTAAAACAGGGCTTCACCATTACACCTCGGTTTCATACAAAATGCTGATTTTTCTTATTTCGTGCGTTTCCTTCGCAGGTTGCGCCTGAATCGACGGTTGTGGACCGGAGTCGACCGATCGGAAGCAAAAACAGGGCGAAAAACGAAGAAATAAAAAAATTTTTTGTTCAATTAGAATTACGTAACTATGGAACTAAAGAAGTGTGATTAATACTAGAAACCGGCCTCGAAGCGGCTCGAAAAGACTAAAAAATGCGTGGACTACACAAATACAACTAAAATAAACAAACTTGAAATGCTTTGAACACTGCAACACGAGGATATCAGCAAATTCCTTTAAAACAGGGCTTCACCATTACACCTCGGTTTCATACAAAATGCTGATTTTTCTTATTTCCGTGCGTTTCGCAGGTTGC
>JAGSMU010000367.1:0-33973 GCA_029286865.1 Teinopalpus imperialis | reverse complement strand
GCCTGAATCGACCCCTAAACAGGGCTTCACCATTACACCGGTTTCAGCGTACGCTGATTTTTCTTATTTCCCCGTGCGTTTCTTCGCAGGTTGCGCCTGAATCGACGGTTGTGGACCGGAGTCGACCGATCGAAGCAAAAACAGGGCGAAAACGAAGAATAAAAAATTTTTGTTCAATTAGGAATTACGTAACTATGGAACTAAAGAAGTGCGTGATTAATATCAGAAACCGGCCTCGAAGCGGCCTGAAAAGACTAAAAACAAGTGTGACCCGCACAAATGCAACTTAAATAAATAAACCTGAAATGCTTTGAACACTGCAACATGAGGATATCAGCAAATTTTAAAAATGGTCACCCATTACACCTCGGTTTCATAATAAAATGCTGATTTTTCTGGCTTCCGTGCGTTTCCTTCGCAGGTTGCGCCCGAATCGACGGTTGTGGACCGGAGTCGACCGATCGGAAGCAAAAACAGGGCGAAAACGGAAGAAATAAAAAAATTTTTGTTCAATTAGGAATTACGTAACTATGGAACTAAAGAAGCGTGATTACTAGAAACCGCCTCGAAGCGGCCTGAAAGACTGGGGTAAAAATGCGGACTATACAAATACAACTAAAATAAACAAACTTGAAATGCTTCGAACACTGCAACACGAGGATATCAGCAAATTCCTCGCGAAAACAGGGTCACCCATTACACCTCGGTTTCATGCTCGATTTTTCTTATTTCCGTGCGTTTCGCAGGTTGCGCCTGAATCGACGGTTGTGGACCGCGCCGGCTGTCCAGGCGGCCCCTTCTCCGGGAGGACATCTCCTCCACCCTTCCGGCAGGGCGCGCCGGAACACGGACGCGCCTCCAACTCGGCCTCCTCTGTGGTGGTGGGAAGCGGACTCCCCGAGTCCGCCCCCCAGAGGCCATGGGGCCAGAAAGCCCCAGCCCCTGCGGCGGATCTGGTGTTGTGGGCCTGCCCGCCGACCACCGTTCGGCCGCGGAGGACAGGGAGAGCGGCAGGATCAACCACACTCCATTCTGGAACCCGCGGCCCCACCACGGCCGCATCAGCGGTGCGACTCCCGCTTGAGTCGCGGAGGATAGGAGATATTACTCATCTCCCTCCGCGACTCCGTCTCGATGCGGAGGGTGGGGGGCGACGATGCGCGGTACCGGTGCTACCAGTCCTCGCACCGCCACCCCATTCCCCCTGACCCGCCTCGGCTGCGGATGGTGCGTAAGACGGCCTCACTCCGTCCATCCGCACCCCGCAGCCCATCGACACGCATCCAGGGTGGGCCCAGCTCCAGCCCGCCTGGAGCGGCCTCCTCGGGCCGGCCTTAGAGCGCCTTAGGCCGCCTATCATTTGGGTTCCTTCAGCTTCACCGTGGTTAACTCCACACCACGGTTATTAAGCCCCCGCCACATTAAAGGAACCCTTCGGGGAACCTAACCCAACCTAACCTAACCTAACCTTTTTTTTTTTTTTTTTTTTTTTTTTTTTTTTTTTTCGTGGGGAAATGCGCCTTACGCATACCCGCCCCCGCGGGGACGAGGGCGGGGTTATGTCGGACTCGCACCGACTAAAACCCCACGGTGTTCCTTCGCTCCACCTGGCATGCGGGTACGCTGTGAGCATTCTTCCGCGTGCACAGCGGGTGGCGACCAGTTGTGTGGCCCCGGCAGACTTGCTCTGCTTCAGAGCGCGCGGGAACACCGCGCGCTCTCACCTCGCTGACTCATACGAGCGACAGACTTCCCCGAGTCCATCACTGAGTCAAGGGGGAATCGAGTATGTCTACGCTCTCCTCATCCCCTGCGGCGCTGTGGAGTGGTCCTATATTCAGGGACGCTTCCTCCTCCATCGGCTGGCTGGTCGGTTGCCGAGATGGCAACGGGCGACCGGCTCTTTCTGGCCTTGGAAGGCGCTTTGCGCCTTCCCCATCCTGTGGTCCGCCGAGCCTTTTGCGGCGATGCACACGGCACAACGCGGGTTGCGGAGCACTGTGCCGCCTTGTGGCCAGGTTGGCCACAGCGACAGCATAATTCCCCCGGTCGATCGGTGCGTCGCACTGAGCCCCTCACGTGTCCCGCCTCAAAGCAGCGGAACACCTCAGAGGTGAGGGCTCTACGAGCTTCCACCTCGCCGCCACCACGAGGTCGTCTCGGCGGCCACCTTTTGGCGGCAGCCACGGGGCACCGGACCAGGCTATCCTGCCAGCCTGCGGGATACCGCAGGACCTCATTGCACTTTACATCCTCCTGGGACAGCCGCCAGCCAACGAAACAGCCGCCACCACTTCCTCCACAGAGACCGAGTCATCAAGACCGACACTTTAATCTCGGCGGTCTTTGCCGGTCTTGATACCCGGACCGCTTTGCCCGCTGCGGTGAGCACCTCCTCACTTCTGGCTAGGGCGTCCGCCTTTGCTCCGCTTTCGCGCCTGGGATTGGAACATACGAGCCCCCGTGGCGCAGATGTGAAGCGCATTCAGCTATTCCGAGGGCGGCAAGATTTCAATTTTAGCCTCGCCCGGTAATAACTGCGACGTACGTGACGCCTACGCTACAGCCTCCCGGCTCCAGCAGCACACCATTGAAGCGGACGATCGCGGAGTCGCGATCTTGACTGCCCTCCCGTTGCGGGTTCGCCGGACTCTTTGCCGCCTTCCCACCTTCTTCTTCTTGAGTCCCTTCTTCACAACCGGGTACTCCATGGTTGCCCATAGACTGCCGTACCGGTGGCGAAGTTTGGGACTCAGTCGACGTCTTTGACCTTCATGGGCTCAATTCGCCCCTCCCTTTCGGGATGTGCTTTGGGGCCTTAGGGAAGACCCCGCAGCAGCCGGCTTAACGATAGTCGCCTTAACAGGCGGCCTTGCGACAGCCGATGCCTTGAGGGCGAAGGCTGACAGAGACTCGGCACCGCTTCCGGTCTCTTTATCTGCCGACAATGGTGGGCGGAGACGCTTTTCGGTAGGAGGCGGTCTTCCAGCGCAGCGAACTCTGGCGCTGATCATTGACCCCACCTGGTCAATGATCGAACGCGCCAGCCCCTCTCTACCTACTCCCTCGACTTGTGTGTTTGGGTTTATCGACTCGCATCCGCAGGTAGGCCACTCTTCCCTCAACTGCGACACTTCACTCGGAGTGTTGTTGTCCGCCTGCAGTTTTTCGTGTGTCTCTTCCGATAGACAGCGACGCTGCAGAGTCTTTAGCGGTCTCTGCTTTCATGCCTTCCGCAGCCTCCTTCAGCGCTCTTCGACTCCAGATGCCCTTCAGGTTTTTCGACCTTTGGGCCACCATGGAGATGCCGACGCCGACGCTGTCCTCGATCCTCTTTGTGCCTGATGCTGCTCGAAGTCGCTATCGTTGGACGACGACTCCGACAGGGTTTTCGTTATCCCGCTGGCCCGGAGAGCTGACGAGACGACGATGCTAACTCCGCCTCCGCCTCTGCCCTCATCTCCGCTTTAGCGGCCACTAACGCCATTTTGGCCTGTGCAAGGCCGACGTATTCCCAGTTGCTGGAGGTCGCCTCGACCCTCTTGCAGTCGCAACTATTCTGCCCGATCTTTTCCCTCCTGACCCATGGCGACTACCATCACCGCGTCCTTAGAAGGACGTTTTTCTAAGCTACACTCCTTCTCCCATCGAATGACTCTACGCTGAGTATAGAGTCGCTCGTGTCGTCGTCACTCGTCTACCCTCACGTTTTTGTTTTTAGATTACTCATAACTGTTCCTTACCGATTGTGGACGAAATATAAGGTCGGCTCCCCGGTTACGCCATTCCGAGGGTATACACTGTAATGCCTGGTACCCACAGGTTTTCAAGACTTCGGGCCGTCTGATTATTTTATAGAGTATTACCTCGCGGGCCGTCAATTAAGGCAAGCCCTCCGCTCCGCTGCACTTCGACGTACCCCTAATATCGTCAACACTGGGGTCTTTGACGAGGTACAAAGCGGGCGGCGCGCCGGGGAGAGCCGACGTAACTCCCCAGTTTTGAACGGTTGATGCCCGGCGGCAGGAGTGCACACCGAGCCCGTCCTCCATTTCGCGAGCACAGGCACTGGAAACGATATATCGTCACCAGTTCCTAATACCTTAATTTTCACTTCATTTGCTGCCTTTCCCCGGATACAGAAATCAAGAAATGCAACCTCCTACAACGTTTCCTCGATTTGTTGAGTGCCCGGCGGCAGCAAAGCGCACACCGAGCCTGTCCCCACATCAGAACATTTCAGGGCACCGCCAACGACGGTATCGCCACCAGTTCCAATGCACACCTTCATTTTGTTAGTTTTCCCCGATATCGGATCAAGGAGAAATGCACTCTGACCCGCGCATTGGGCACTGAGAACGACGTATCGTCACCAGTTCCCAATGCGCACCATCGTTCGGTTGCCTTTCCTCCGGATATGAAATCAAGAGGAAGTGCATCCTGCCACTCCCGCAGTGCCCTCCGCTTATCGTAGAGGACACGCAGAGCAGCTTATCCCCTGTCAGAACATTCGCCACTTCGGCAACAACGTGTCATCACCAGTACCCAGGGTGCACTGTCCCGGCGTTGCTCTTCCCTCGGATACAATAGTATCAAAGAGAAATTCAACGACCAGGCACCGAGGAGGTTTTCTGACGTGGCACCCCAACCTAACCTAACCTTTTTTTTTTTTTTCGTGGGGAAATGTTTACGCATACCCGCCCCCGCGGGGACGAGGAAGCGGCTACAGGCCGGACTCGCACCGACTAAAACTCCCACGGTGTTCCTTCTGCTCCACCCAAGTACTGTGCATGCGGGTACGCTGTGAGCATTCTTCCGCGTGCACAGCGGGTGGTGGCCAGATGTGTGGCCCTGGCAGATTCTGCTCCTGTTTTGAGAGCGCGCGGGAACACCGGGCGCGCTCTCACCTCGCTGACTCATACGAGCGACAGACTTCCCCGAGTCCATCACCGAGTCGTAAGGGGACCGAGCATGCCTACGCCTCTTCTGCGGCGGCGGCTGTGGAGTGGTCCCGGGGTCGTGGGACGGTTCCTCCTCCATCGGCTGGCTGGTCGGTTGCCGAGGTGGCAACGGGCGGACTGGCCTTTTCCCGCCTCTTTTGATTGCGCAGAGCAGGCCTTCCTCCCATCCTGTGGTCCGCTGGTTTTCGCGGCGACGCACACGGGCAATAACGCGGGGTGGCGGAGCACTGCACCGCCTTGCGGCCAGGCTGACTCACAGCGAAAGCAGAGCGCCCCCGGCCGACTGCAGCGTCGCACTGAGCCTCACGTGGCCCGCTTCAAGACATCGGAAGCACTCAGAGGTGAGGGTCGCCCAGCCTGGACCCGCGGACGCCACCCAGGATACTATAAGGCGCCCGTCGGCTGCCACCTTTTGGCGGCAGCCACGGGGCATTGGGACCCAGGCTATCCCAAGCGCCTGCGGGATACCGCAGGATCTCGCCGCACTTCACAGCTCTCCTGGGACAGCTGCCAGCCTTGTCACAGCCGCCACTACTTCTGCTGTGGTTGAGTCATCCAGACCGGAGACCCGATCTCAAAGCAGCCCGCCGGTCTGGATACCTGCACTCGCTTGCCCGCCGCTGCCAGCACTTCGCCCAGTCTTTTAGCGAGGGCGTCCGCCTTTGTCGCTGTTCGCGCCAGGATCTCGAACATCTGAGCCCCCGGCGCAGATGGAATCGCATTCAGCTATACCGGAAAGCGGCGAGGCTAATCTTCGCCTCGCCTCGGTAATAACTTCGATGGTGGGGTGACTCCTGCAGCCGCTGCCTCCGGCTCCAGGGTCACCACCACAGCAGAGCTTCGCGGAGTCGCGATCTTGACCACCTTCGGCTTGCCAACACCTTCGCCGCCTTCCTCCCTTGCCTTTATGCGTCCCTTCCAACCTACCGTGGTCCAGGGCTCGTCCATGGACTGAGGTGCTGGCGGCAGGGGTCACCTCTTCCCTTCTTCTTGCCCTGGCTGGGGCGGGCCGCTCCTCTTCCCTTAGGGCGTTTCGGGGCCGTGGCACCTGCAGCGACAGCCAGCCAGACCAGCTGCCTTGACAGGCGGTTTTAAGGGACAACCGGGTGCCCGCAGGTGCAGGGCAGGACGGGACAGGGCACTGCCTCCGGTCTCCTATCCGCCGCCAGTGGAGGGCGAAGGGCCTCGGGCAGGAGAGACGATCCTCCAGCGCCGCGAACTCGCGTTGACGCTGACCCTACTCTGGTCAATGATCGAACGCACTTGTTCTCCTGCTCCGCCCTCGATGTGCTGGCTTGGGCGCATGTCCATCTGCATCCGCAGGCGCCACCCTTCCTCAACTCCGATAATTCGCCTTGAGGCGAGCGTCCGCCTGCAGTTTCGTGGTCTCTTCCGAGGTACAGCGTCGCTGCAGTATTCAGCGGTCTCTGGGCTTACGTTCTCTGCAGCCTCCTTCAGCGCTCTCACCCAGATGCCCTTTCAGTTTTTCTGACCTTAGCCACTATGGAGATGACGCCGACGCTGTCCTCAACTTTTTGCAAGCCCGATGCCGGCTCGAAATCGCCATCGTTGGACGACGACCTGGACAGGGTTGATTTCTGCTGGCACGGAGCTGATGAGACGATGAGGCGACCCCGCCTCCGCCTCCAACCTCTCCTCCTCTCCTGGCTTCCACTCAACGCCATTTTGGTTTTGCAAGGCTGACGTACTCCTCAGTAGTTGGGGTCGTCCTCGACCACGTTTGGCAGATAAGCTTCGCCGTTCCTCGACCATTTCTATATCTTGGCTCCATCAATGGACCAGAAGTCCGATTCTGCGTCCATAGAAGGACGTTTTCCCGCACCGTATCTTTTTTCATCCAGTGACTCCACGCTTCGCATAGAGTCACTCTCCGTCATCACTCATCCAGTACCGTCATTAGTATTTTGCTCGTTTTGTATTTCCATAACTGTTCCTAATGATTGTGACGAAATATAAGGTCGGTCCCCGGGTTACGCCATTCCGAGGGCGCATACTGTGGGGCCTGGTACCTACAGGTTTTAAGACTTCGCTGTCTGATTATTTTATAGAGGTTTATCTTCGCGGGCTGCATGCAATGGCGTCTTCCGCTCCGCTGCACTTCGACGTGACCACAATCGCTCAACTCTGGGGTCTTTGATGAGTACAGCGGGCTGGCGCGCTGGGGAGATTTACGTAACTCCCCTGCTTTAAACGGTTGACGCTCCGGCGGCAGTGTGAGTGCACACCGAGCCCGTCCTCCATTATGAGCATTGTGGGCACTGGAAACGATATATCGTCAACAGTTCCATTAACGGCCATTATCATTTGTTGCCTTTCCCGGATACAGAAATCGCGAGAAATGCAACTTCCCATAACGCTCGATTTTGCTGAGTGCCCGGCGGCAGTAAAGCGCACACCGAGCCCGTCCTCTCATTACTGTGAGCATTAGGCACTGCCAACGACGTATCGCCACCAGTTCCAAATGCACACCCTCATTTTGTTGCCTTTCCCGGATACTTTGATCAAGGAGAAATGCAACCTTCATCTCGCATTGGCACTGAGAACGACGTATCGTCACCAGTGCCCAATGCGCAATTATTTTTCGGTTGCCTTCCTCCAACATGGAAACTGCAGGAAATGCAACCCCTGCCACCTACAGCTCCCTCCGCTTATCAGGAGGGACACGCAGCAGCTATCCCCCTGTCAGAACATTCGCCACTGGCAACAACGTGTCATCACCAGTGCCCAGGGTGCATCATCCCGGCGTTGCCTTCCCGGATACACAGTATCAAAGGGAAATTCAACGACCAGGCACTCGGAGGAGGCTTTCTGACGGCACCCCAACCTAACCTAACCTTTTTTTTTTTCGTGGGGAAATGCTCGACGCATACCATGCTCTGCGGGGACGAGGCGGCTATGTCGACCTGCACCGACTAAAACCCCACGGTGTTCCATCGCCCACCCAGCTGTGCATGCGGGTACGCCAGAGCATTCTTCCGCGCACAGCTGGTGGCGGCCGTTTGTGTGGGCCTCGGCAGATTTGACCTGCTGAGAGCGCGGGGAATACCGGGCGCGCTTCACCGCTGACTCACGAGCGACAGACTTCCCCTGAGTCCATCACTGAGTCGTAAGGGGAATCGAGTATGCCTACGCTCTCCTCATCCCCTGCGGCGGCTGTGGAGTGGTCCTGGGTCGTGGGACGGTTCCTCCTCCATCGGCTGGCTGGCTGCCGTTGAGGTGGCAACGGCGGACCGGCCTTTCCTGCCTCTTTTGACTGCGCAAAGAGCAGGCCTTCCTCCCATCCTGTGGTCCGCTGGCTGCGGCGACGCACACTGCACAATGCGGGCGGCGGATACTGCGCCGCTTTGTGGCCAGGCTGACCACAGCGGCAGAGCTCCCCCGGTCGACTGCGGCGCCGCACTGAGCCTCACATGACCCGCTTCAAGGCATCGGAAGCACCTCAGAGGAGGGCTCCACCAGCTTGACCGCGGATGCCACCCAGGATACCATAAGGCGCCCGTCGGCTGCCACCTTTGGCGACAGCCACGGGGCACCGGACCCAGGCCATCCCAAGGCCCGCGGGATACCGCAGGATTTCTCGCTGCACTTCACAGCGTCCTGGGACAGCCGCCAGCTCGTCACAGCCGCCACTACTCTCTGCTGTGGTGAGTTCATCCAGACCGAGACCTTGATCTCAGCCGTCTCGCCGGTCTGATACCCGCACTCGCTTGCCCGCCGCTGCGAGCACCTCGCTCAGCTTTTGCAAGTGAGGGCGTCCGCCTTTTTAGAGTCGTTGAAACCTGCGCCAGGATCTCGGAAACATTCGGAGCCCTTCGTGGCACAGGATACGGAACTCGCATTTCTGGTTATGCCGAGGAGGCGAGGTTGACTTTCGCCTCGCCCTTGCAATAACATCGATGGTGGTGACGCCCACGCCGAAGCCTCCGGTCTGCGGGTCACCACCACAGCAGAGGATCTTGGGGTGGCAATTTCACCGCCTCTTTGCGGGTTTGCCAACACCTTGATCACCTTCCCACCCTTTGCTTTTCAGCCCTTCTCAACAACCGCAGTCCACGGTTCGTCTGTGGATTGTGGTGCTGGTGGCAGAGGAGAGGCCCCAGCCGCCGTCTCTGGCTCCGGCTGAGCCCGGCTCCGCTTCCCTTTGAGTGCTTTCTGGCAGCACCTGCAGCGACAGCCGGTTTAACACCAGCCGCCTTGACAGGCGGTTTTGCGACAACCGGTGCCTGGGCAGGTGCAGGGTGCGGACGAGGGACCGGGCATCGCTCTCCGGTCTCCCATCCGCCGCCAGTGGAGGGCGAAGGCGCTTCTCGGGCAGGAGACGATCTCCAGCGCCGCGAACCCGGCGTTGATCATTGACCCTACCTGGTCAATGATCGAACGCACGAGCCCTCCTGACCGCTTCCCTCTGTGTGTTATTTCAAGCGTGTGTCCACTCCTGCATCCGCAGGTATGCCACCTCCTTTCCTCAATTCGGACATCTCTCTGCCTTTGAGGCGAGCGTTGTCCGCCTGCAACTTCGTCGTCTCCTCTGAGGTACAAAGCGGCGCTGCAGAGTCTTAGTGGTCTCACTAACGGTCTCTGCAGCTCTCAGCGCTTCACCCAGATGCCCTTCAGGTTCTAGACCTTGTGGCCACCATGGTGATGACGCCGACGCTGTCCCCAACTTCCCCTCTTTGTAGCCTGATGCCGGCTCGGAAGTCGCCATCATCTCGACGACCTGACAGGGTTGATATCCCGCCGGCACGGAGCTGACGAGACGACGCGGCGATGTCCGCCTCCGCCTCCAACCTCCTCCCTTCTGGCTTCCACCAACGTTTGCCTGGGCCAGTCCCACATAATCGCTCGTTGTCGGAGGCCGTCCTCGACCTCTCTTGGCAGATGTTGTGCCTTGCTGCTCTCTATTATGTCCTGTTGAGGACCACCGTTGATTACTGCGTCCTTAGAAGGACGTTTTTCCTAACGTTCTCCGTTTCGTTGAATGACTTGCACGCTGAGCATAGAGTCACCTGTGTCGTCATCGCGTCCATTTCGTCATGCCTTTGGTTTTAATTTTCCATAGCTATTCCTACGATTGTGACGAAATATATAAGGTCGGCCCCGGGTTACGCCATTCCGAGGGCATAGCTACATACCGGGGTCGCCTGGTACCCACAGGTTTTAAGACTGTCTGATTATTTTATAGAGGCTTACTTCCTCGCGGGCCGGGCTAATTAAGGTGAAGCCTCCGGGTCGCCCGCTGCACTTCGACGTACCCTATAATCGTCAACTCTGGGGTCTTTGACGAAAGTACAGCGGGTTACGGCGCGCTGGGAGAGCCGACGTAACTCCCCAGTTTTGAACGGTTGAATGCTCCGGCGGCAGTGTGTGAGTGCAATACCGAGCCCGTCCTCCACTATGAGCATTAGGCACTGAAACGATATATCGTCACCAGTTCCTAATACCTACTATCATTTGCTGCCTTTCCCCGGATACAGAAATCAAGGAGAAATGCAACCTCCCATTAACGCTTCGACGTTGAGTGCCCGGCGGCAGTAAAGCGCACACCGAGCCCGTCCTCACACTGTGAGCATTAGGCACTGCCAACGACGCATCGCCACCAGTTCCAAATGCCTCGCTTTGCTGCCTTTCCCCGATACTTTGATCAAGGAGAATAAACTGCATTGGGCACTGAGAACGACGTATCGTCACCAGTGCCCAATGCGCACCATCGTTCGGTTGCCTTTCCTCCGATAAGGAAATCAAGAGGAAATGCAACCCCTGCCACTCCGCCAGCCCTCCGCTTATCAGAGGGATAATGCAGAGCAGCTATACCCCCCTGTCAGAACATTCGCCACTGGCAACAACGTGTCATCACCAGTGCCCAGGGTGCACTGTCCCGGCGTTGCCTTTCCCCGGATACAATAGTATCAAAGGGAAATTCAACACAGGCACCCTCGAGGAGGTTTTCTGACGGCACCCCAACCTTTTTTTTTTTTTTTTTTCGTGGGGAATGCTCTACGCATACCCCCGCGGGGACGAGGGCGGGCTGCGTCGACTCGCACCGACTAAAACCCCACGGTGTTCCATCTGCCCACCTAGTGCTGTGCATACGGGGCGCGCGTGAGCATTTTCCGCGCACAGCTGTGGCGGCTTGCAAATGCAGGCCCTGGCCATTGCGAATATGGAGAGCGCGCGGGAACACCGGGCGCGCTCACCCGCTGACTCCATGTTGAGCCACGGACCTCCCGGGTCATTGAAGCTCGAGTCGTATTCCGCCAGGTAATAGGTACGCTTTACGCTTCCCTTTTCCTCTTGCGACGGTTATTGCGGACTGGTCCTGTTTCGGGATGGTCTTCCTCCATTGCTTCTATCGTCCTCTTGGCTGACTGGCCGGTTAAGCTGAGGTAGCAATGGGCGGCCTCTGTCTTTTTCCCCACTCTTTAGGTGGCACGACCTTGCATTTCTTGCCCCCATTTTATGCTCCGCCGGTTTGTTGGCTGCGATATACAACGCAACGCGGGTTGGCAGAACACTGCGCCGCTTTATGGCCAGGCTGGCTACAGCGAGCAGAGCTCACCTCGGTCGACTGTAGCAGTCGTGATTGAGCTCTCACGTCCGGTTTCAGCACTGAAGCACTCAGAGGTGAGGGCTCACCAACTTCACTACTGCTACACCCACGAGACCATAAGTCGCCCACTAGCGGCTACCTTTTTGGCACCGCTTTAGACACCGACCCAGGTCATCCCCAGTCCTGCAGGATACCGTAATATGTCACTGCACTTGACGGTATCCTTTGGGCAGTCACCGGCCTTCGATACGGCCGTTGTCACCTCTTCCACAGTTGCCGAGTCGCCAGACCGGACACTTTGATTTCCGCAGTTTTCGCCGGTCTGATACCCGCACCTTTGCCCGCAGCTGTGAGAACTCTAACTTTTTTAGCGAGGCTATCCGCTTTTCGTTACTGTTCGCGCCGGGGATCTCGAACATTCGGAGCTCCTGTGGTTGAAGTGTTCTGCTCTGTAAATACCGAGGGTAGAGAGGTCGATTGTCCCTTGCCTCAGTAATTACTTCCGCGTAGGTGACTCCTGCCGCCATCGATTCTGGCTCCAGCGTCACCACTACCGCAGATGTGCGAGGAGTGGCGACTTTAATCCACCTCGATGCGGGTTTGCTGGGACTCACCGCCTTCTCCCACCCTTCTTTTTCAACCCCTTTCTGACCACCGTAGTCCATGGCTCATCCATAGACTTGACGCCGGTGGCAGGGTCGAGACTCATCTATCTTGCGTCCTTCTTTCTCGGGTTCACTCTGGCGTAGCCTGGCGCTTTTGGGGCCATCACACTTTCAGAAACACCCAGCTTTGACGGATGGCTTTGTTGTAGCCGGTGTCCTGGAAGCCGAGAAACTGAGGAGAGACTGGGCACCGCCTCTGGTCCCGCATCCGCCAGTGGACGTAGGCGCTTCTCCGGAGAAGGTGGTCTTCCAGAGCGGCGAATCGCGTTTATCATGCAGTCCCTACCTGACATATATGATGGACCGCACAAGCTCCTCGCCGCCTCCACTGACTGGGTCACGTTATTGGCTGCTCCATGCGCACCCGCATACACTCCACTTTTGCGAAGAAAGTATCCTCCTTCCCGCAGACGGTGCTGCTCGCCTGCAGTCCCTTGCTCATTGTAGAGGTGCAGCGTTTCTGCAGAGTCCGGGTGACTCTACCTCTACAGTCTCAGTACTTTCAGCGTTCTCGAACTCCAGGCAGCCTTTAAGTTCTGATACTTAACAGCCACCCGGTTAATGAGTCGACACAATCCTCTATCTTCTTTGTAGCCCCGCCGTTTCGAAGTCGCCATCGTTGGACGACGACTCCGCGATACAGTGTTGACTTCCTGACGGCGCGGAGTCGTCGAGACGAGGTTATCCATTTCCGCCTCCAACCTCATCTCATCTCTTCGCAGCCACCAGCGCCGTTTGCCAGACCAACGTAGTGTCTCTGACGTCGGAGGTCTACCACGACCTCTTTGGCAGATGTAATTGCTACTCGCTGCAGGGCCCATTTCAAGGCCAGATTCACCACTTTCGTCCAAGGAAGGACGTTTCTCCCTTTGTTGCATCTTCCTCTTCAAGAGACCTTTACCGCCCAGCATTGAGTCACTCTCATCATCGCGTCTATAAGTTGCTGTTGCTTTTGTTTTTGTTTTATCCATACTATTCCCACGAGCAGGACGAAATAAAAGTCGATCCACGGGTTACGCCATTCCGGGACACCATATATACTCGTGAGGGGCGTCCGGTACCTACAGGTTTTTAAGACTTCGCCGTCTGATTTTAGAGAGATTTGCATTCGCGGGCCGGCTAATTACAAGTAAGCCCTCCGCTCCGCCGCTGCACTTCGACGTACCCCAATCGTCAACCTCCAGTCTTTGACGAGTACAGCGGGTTACGGCGCGCTGGGAGAGCCGACGTAACTCCCCTGTGTTTGACGGTTGAGTGCCCGGCGGCAGGTGAGTGCACACCGAGCCTGTCCTCCATCTATATATTAGGGGCACTGGAACGATATATCGTCACCAGTTCCTAATAATTCACTATCATTTGCTGCCTTTCCCCGGATACAGAAATCAAGGAGAAATGCAACCTCCCACAACGCTCGACGGTTGAGTGCCCGGCGGCAGTAAAGCGCACACCGAGCCTGTCCCCACATCAGAGCATTAGGCACTGCCAACGACGTATCGCCACCAGTTCCAAATGCACACCATTTTGTTGCCTTTCCCCGATACTTTGATCAAGGAGAAATGCAACCTTC
The DNA here is from genome assembly GCA_029286865.1 of Teinopalpus imperialis. Classification (NCBI taxonomy): domain Eukaryota; kingdom Metazoa; phylum Arthropoda; class Insecta; order Lepidoptera; family Papilionidae; genus Teinopalpus; species Teinopalpus imperialis. The sequence goes on along the minus strand of JAGSMU010000367.1, from coordinate 20,212 downwards.
CACTTCGCATTGGCACTGAGAACGACGTATCGTCACCAGCGCCCACAAAATATCATCGTTCGGTTGCCTTCCTCCGGATATGGAAATCAAAGGAAATGTGAACCCCCGCCACCTGGCTGTGCCCTCCGCTTATCAGAGGGACACGCAGAGCAGCTATCCCCCTGTCAGAACATCTGCCACTGGCAATAACGTATCATCACCAGTGCCCAGGGTGTACTGTGTCCTGGCGCGCCTTCCTCGGATACACAGTATCAGCGAGAAATTCAACGACAGTACCGAGGAGGTTTTCTGACGTGGCACCCCACGTGGCACCCCAACCTTTCGTGGGGAAATGCCTACGCATACCCGCACCGCGGGACGAGAGGCTGGGTTGCGTCGGACTCGCAACGACTAAAACCCCACGGTGTTCCATCTGCCCACTTAGTGCTGTAGCGCGTGAGCATTCTCCTTCCATGCGCACAGCCGTGGCGGCTTGCAAATGCAGGCCCCGGCCATTTTAACTCCAGCTTTATGAGAGCGCGCGGGAACACAGGCGCTCTCACCTCACTGACTCATTTTGAACTACGGACTTCCCTGGCCCATAGCCTCGAGTCGAAATTCGGGGAAGCGTAGGGTATGCTTGCGCTTACGCTTTACCCCCGGCGGCGTTTGCGGATCAGTCCTGTGGTCGCTGACGGTTCCTCCTCCACGCTTCCTTCAACCGTCCCTTGCGGCTGACTGGCTGCGCCCGTGGCAGCGGGCGGACCAACCTTTTCCCACTTGGGCGCGGCCTTGCAGGCCTTGCCCCCCATCTTGTGGTCCGCCGGTTTTGCTGGCTGCGATACAGAAGGCAACGCGGGTTGGCGGAGCACTGTGCCGCCTTTGTGGCCAGATTCACCACAGCGGAAGCACAATAGCTCCCCACGATCGACCGGTGGCGACGCACTGAGCCCCTCACATGTCCAGCTTCTAAGAAGCGGGAAACACCTCTACAGGTGAGGGTCACCAGCTTCGACCACGGCTTCGCCACCCACGAGACCATGAGTCGCCCGCCGGCGGCCACCTTTTTTGGCGGCAGCCATTATGGCACTTGACCCAGGCCACCTGAGTCCCGCAGGGTATCGCAGAATGTCGCTGCACTTAACGGCCTTCGGTGCAGCCACCAGCCTTCGTCACGGCTGCCACCACATCCTCTGCCGTAGGCAGAGCCGTCCAGACTGGTCACCTGACCTCCGCCGTCTTTGCTTTGTCTGATACCCGCACCCGCTGCCCGCTGCCGCAAAGAACTCGCTTAGTCTTCGAGCGAGGGCGTCCGCCTTGTCGCCGTCTGCGCCGGGGATTTCAAACATTCGATTCTGCTGCGCAGACGCGAATCCCATCTCATTATACTCGAGGAGGCGAGGTTGATCTTCGCCTTGCTTCGTAATAACGTCGGTATAGGTGACGCCTGCTGCCACTGCCTGGCTCCAGGGCTCACCACGGCGGACATCGTGGAGGGCGATCGTGACTCGCCCTTCTTTGCGGGTTTTGCGACTTTACCACCGCTCTCCCAGTCTTCTTTTAAGCCCTTCTTTCACCTTTTCACCGCAGTCCACGGTTGCCCGTTGACTTCGGTACCGGTGGTTGGGGACTCGCTTCCCTCGTTTGACTCTCTTTCGAGGGCTCGCTCCGCTTCCCTGGGGCGTTTCGGGGCAACGGAACTCCCCAGCGGCAGCCGGTGGCGTTAACTGCCTTGACAGGCAGCCTTTGCGTAAAGGCTGCCGGTGCCTGGGAAGGCGAGGACCGGACAAAGGAACGGGTTCCGCTTCGGTCCTCTATCCGCCGCCAATGGTGGCGGAGGCGCTCGGCAGCAGGCGGTCCTCTAGTGGCGAATTCCGGCGTTGATCATTGACCCCACCTGGTCAATGATCGGCGCACGAGCTCCTCCTTACCAGCCCTCAGCTTGTTGGCTCGGCTTGTTTTACCTGCATCCAGGCTAATTTTCCGCAGCTGCGACACTTCGTCTTGGAGGCGGGTGTTTGCAGCTGTCAGGTTTTGCGCCGCCTAGAGGGTACAGCGTCTCTGCAGAGTCCGAGTAACCTCTCAGTCACGGCCCCCGCTGCCTCCTGCTAATGAAACGCCGTTCTTTAAATCTTGGACTTAGTGGCAAACTAAGTTGATGTGACGCCGACGCTGTCCCCGATCCTCTTCTCCAGGTCCGTTGCTGTTCGAAGTCGCTACCGTTTGATGACGACTCAGACAGGGTTGACTGCCGGTGCGGAGCTGTCGAGTTGCCGCAAATAATCTTCGCCTGCCTTCCACCCTCAGTTCCGCTTCGTGCTGACACTAACGTTTACCGGGCAAGCCCTACATACTCCCCTGTTGTTGGGGGTCGCCTCGGCCTCTTTTTGGCAGATGTTCTTGCCGTACCCAGGCTGTTTCCACCGTTATGGCCCGTAAGCAGACCAGAGCCACATGATGCGTCCACAGAAGGACGTTTCTCCCGCCACTTCGTCTACTGTCTTCAAACGACTCTACGCTTCAGCATAGAGTCACTGCCGTCATCGCTGTCTCGTTCAGTTTCAGTCCGTTGCATAATTAATTTTTTTCCATTTTGATTCCTACGATAAAGGCCGATATAAACGGTCGATCCCCGGGTGACGCCTATTCCGGAGACAAGGCTGCATGCCTGGGCCGCCTGGCACCCACAGGTTTTAAGACTTCGTCTGGTTTAGAGCATCTTCGCGGGCCGGGCTAATTAAGGCGCGCCCTCCGCTCCACTGCACCTCAACGTACCCTATGATCGTCAGCGCTGGGGTCTTTGAAGAGAGTACAGCGGTTACGGCGCGCTGGTGGAGCCGACGTAACTCCCCAGTTTTTGACGGTTGAGTGCTCCCGGCGGCAGTGTGAGTGCACACCGAGCCCGTCCTCCACTATGCGAGCATTAGGCACTGGAACGATATATCGTCACCAGTTCCTAATACTCCACCATCATTTGCTGCCTTTCCCCGGATACTTTGATCGGGCTGGTAAAATGCACTTAATTCCGCGCATTGGACACCGAGAACGACGTGTATCGTCAACAGTCTCTAATGCGCACTGTCGGTCGGTTGCCTTCTCCTCCGGATACGAAATCAAGAGGAAATGCAACCCCCAGCCACCCGCTGTGCCCTCCGCTTATCAGGAGGGACACGCATAGCCATCCCCTGTCAGTGAAACATTCGCCACCGGCAACAACGTGTCATCACCAGTGCCCAGGGTAATGTCCCGGCGTTGCTCTTCCCCGGATACAACAGTATCAAAGGAAATTCAACGACCAGGCACTCGAGGAGGTTTCTTGACGTGGCACCCCGCTGCGGCAACTCAACCTAACCTTTTTTTTTTTTTTCGTGGGGAAATGTCACGCATACCTGCCCCCGCAGACGAGGGCGGGTTGCGTCGGACTCGCACCGACTAAAACCCCACGGTGTTCCTTCGCTCCACCCAAGTACTGTGCATGCGGGTACGCTGTGAGCATTCTTCGCGTGCACAGCGGGTGCGGCCAGTTGTCTAGCCCCGGCAGATGGGACTCCTGTGTTGAGAGCGCGGGAACACTGGGCGCGCCTCACCCGCTGACTCGTGTTGAGCGACAGACTCCTGTGTCCATCGCTCGAGTCGTAAGGGGGAATTGAGTACGCTTACGCTCACCTTCCTTCTGCGGCGGCTGTGGAGGGTCCTGGTCTCGACGCTTCCTCCTCCATCGGCTGGCTGGTCGGTTGCCGAGGTGGCAACGGGCGACCGGCCTTTTCCCGGCCTTGGAAGGCGCGTTACAGGCCTTCCATCTCTGTGGTCCGCCGGTTTCTTTGCGGCGACGCACACGGCACAACGCGGGGTAGCGGAGCACTGCGCCGCCTTTGTGGCCAGGCTGACCAGCGGCACAGCTCCCCGGTCGATCGGTGTGTCGCACTGAGCCCCTCACGTGTCCCGCCTCAAAACAGCGGAAACACCTCAGAGGAGGGCCCACGAGCTTCACCGGCTGCCACCCATGAGACCATGGCAGCCCGCTGGCAGCCACCGTTTTAGCGGCAGCCACGGCACCGGACCCAGGTCCTGCTGCCTGCGGATACCGCAGGACCTCGCTGCACTTACAGCATCCTGACAACCGCCAGCCTTCGTTACCGCCGCAATTACGTCCTCTGCTGTAGGGAAGCCGTCCAGACCGACACCTTTGATTCCTGCAGTCTTCGCCGGTCTGGATACTGACCTTTCTCCCGCTGCTGAAAGCACCTCACACCCTTGAGCGAGGGCGTCCGCTCCGCCATCTGCGCCAGGGATTTCAAACATCCGAGCCCCCGTGGCGCAGATGCGGAAGCGCATCTCTGCTATTCCGAGGGAGGCTAGGTTGATTTTCGCCTTCGCCCAGTAATAACGTTCATGCATGTGACGCCTGCAGCCGCCGCCTCCGGCCCAGGTCACCACCACAGCAGAGGATCGCGGAGTTGCGATCTTGACCGCCCTCTTCTTTGCGGGTTCTCCGGAACCTTCACCGCCGCCTTCCCCTTTTCTTGAGTCCTCACCACCGTATCCGGGTTGTTCTACAGACCTGTGTGCAGGTGAAGGCCGGGACCCAGCCGTTTTGGCCTATCTTCATGGGCTTGTCTCCCTGCCTCCTTAGGCGCGTTTTCGGGGCCAGAAGACCCCGCGACAGCCGGTTTAACGCCAGCCGTTGGCGACAGGCGGTTTTGTCAAACCGGCTCGGGAAGGCAAGACGATGAGGGACCGCACTGCTTCCAGCCTCTTTGTCCGCCGCCACGGGCGGAGGCGCTTTTCCGGCAGGAGGCGGTCCTCCAGCGCGCGGCAATTCGGCGTTGATCATTGACCCAACTCTGGTCAATGATCGATCGCACGAGCTCCTCCTGCCCGCTCCCTCAGTTTGTTGACTGCCGGTCGATTTGCATCCGCAGATCAGCCACCCTCTGCCCCAGCCGCGACACTTCGCCTTGTAAGCGAAGGCCGTTGTTCGCCTGCAGCTGCCTCAGTCTCTTCGGGAGGTACAGCGCTGTCAAGGCAGAGTTGCGGTTATCTCGTTCACATTCTCTGCAGCCTCCTTCAGCGCTCTCTACCCATATGCCCTTTTAGGTTCTTAGGACCTTGTGGCCACCATAGTGATGACGCCACGCTGTCCTCTATCCTCTTTTGCCTGCTGCTGTCTCTCGAAGTCGCCGTCACAGACGACGACTCCGACAGGGTTGTTATTCTGCCGGCCTGGAGCTGTCGAGACGCTGAAATGACCTCCGCCTCCGCCTCTCCACTCCTCAACCTGGGCTTCCTTAGCGGACACCAACGCTATTTTGGCCTGGGCGAGGCCACATTGCCCTGCAGTTGGGGCCTCCCTCGACCCTCTCTCTTGGCAGATGATGCTGCCATGCCCGAGCCTTTTTCCATTCTGCCCCGTTGCCGAAACAGAACCGACACCTGCATCCATGGAAGATCGCCCCGCCACTTTTCTGCTCTTCTGGGAGCGACTCCACGCTTAGCAGTAGAGTCACTCGTATCATCATCGCTATCACCTCGTGTTGTTTTGTTTGTATGTACTCATTTTGGTTCCCATTTGTGGATCGAAATAACAGGTCGACCTCGGGTTACGCCTCTTCCGAGGGCAAGACTACATACTGTGGGGGCGTCCGGTACCCACAGGCTTTTAAGACTTCGTCTGATTTTTTATAGAGATTTACCTCGCGGGCCGGCTAATTAAGGCAAGCCCTCCGCCTGGCTGCACTTCGACGTACCCTATAATCGCCAACGCTGGGGTCTTTGAAGAAAGTACAAAGGGTTACGGCGTGCTGAGAGCCGACGTAACTCCCCAAGTTTTGACGGTTGGATGCCCGGCGGCAGTGTGAGAGTGCACACCGAGCCCGTCCTCCACTATGAGCATTAGTCACTGGAAAACGATATATCGTCGCCAGTTCCTATTACCCATCATCATTTGTTGCCTTTCCCCGGATACTTTGATCAAGGGAAATGCAATTTTCCACCGCGCATTGGGCCTTGAGACCTGACGTATCGTCAACATTCTAATGCGCACTGATTGAAATCTGGCTGCCTTTCCTCCGGACGGAAATCAAGAGGAAATGCACCCCTGCCACCTTAGCCAGTGCCCTCCGCTTATCAGAGGGACACGCAGAGTAGCTTATCCCCCGTCATCAGAACATTAGCCACCGGGCAACAACGTGTCATCACCAGTGCCCAGGGTGCACTGTCCCGGCGTTGCCTTCCCGACAGTATCAAAGGGAAATTCAACAACCAGGCACTCGAGGAGGCTTCTGACGTGGCACCCCACCCCAACCTAACCTAACCTAACCTAACCAACCTAACCTAACTCTTTTTACATGGGGAAATGTCACGCGATACCCACTTCGTGGGGCAAGGCGGGTTGCGTCGGACCCGCACCGACTAAAACCCTGGGCGGTGTTCCACCTTTCAGCCGTGGCGCGGCGGGGCCACGGGAACGCTTTCGCACACCTCCGCGACCCTGCCTGCGCTGGCCGGGCAAGCCGGCCTCCTTCGGGGAGGACATCCCCCTTCCACTTTCTGCAAGGCGCGCCGGAACACGACGCGCTTTCCATCTCGGCCTCGGTGGTGGGAACGGACTCCCCGAGTCCGCTCCCCCAGAGGCCATGGGGGCCAGGAAAGTCCCACCCCTGCGGCGGATCTGTGCTAGGCTCCCGCTGCCAACTCAAGGTTCGGCCGCGGAGGATGTGGGAGAGCGGTGGATCAACCAACACTCCATTCGAACCCGCGGCCCCACCACGGCCGCATCAGCGGTGCGACTCCCCTGCTTCTGAGCCGCGGAGGATAGGAGATACATCTACCTCCCTCCGCGACTCCGTCTCGATGCGGAGGGTGGGGCGACGATGCGGTACCGGTGCTAACAGTCCTCGCACTGCCACCCCATTCCCCGATCTCCGCCTGGCTGCGGATGCGCGTAAGACGGCCCACTCCGTCCATCCGCACCCCGCAGCCCACTGACACACATCTGGGGCGGGCCCAGCTCCAGCCCGCCCGGAGCGGCTCTTCCTCGGGCCGGCCTTAGAGCGCCTTAGGCCGGCCATTTGGGTTCCTCTTAGCTTCACCGGCACCACACCACGGTTACTTCAAGCCCCCTGCCACGACAAAGCGGAACCCCTTCGGGGAACCTAACCTAACCTTTACATGGGGAAATGCCTACGTGACAAATTCACCCCTGCGGGCAAGGGCGGGTTGGCGGCCGGACTCGCACCGACTAAAACCCCATGGTGTTCCACCTTCGTCGCGTATGGCGGGGTTACGGGAACGCTTTCGCACACCTCCGCGACCCCGTTTCCGCGCTGGCCGGGCACGCCGGCCTCCTTTCCGGGAGGACATCTCCTCTCCGGCTCTTCCGGTGGCGCGCGTTGAACACGGACGCGCCTTCCAACTCGGCTCTCCTTCAGGGAAGCGGACTCCCCTGAGTCCGCCCCCCAGAGGCCATATGGGGGCCAGGAAAGTACCTGCCAACCCAGCCCCTGCGGCGGATCTGGCTCCGTGGCCCACTGCCGATCGATTCGGCCGCGGAGGACACAGGAGAGCGGCAACGAAACACCGACACTCCTTCTTTCCCCGCGGCCCCACCACAGCCGCATCATGCGGTGCGACTTCGCTTGAGCCGCGGGAGGATAGGAGAGCGGCAACGCAACACCGACACCTCTCCTCCGCGACTCCGCCTCGCCACCAGGCGGGCGCGGCCTGCTCCGCCACTTCCGCCCCCAGCAGCCCACCGACACACTTCCCGAGGCGAGCTCGTCACGAGCCCACCCGAGCGGTTCTCCTCGGGCCGGCCAAAGAGCGCCTGTGGGCCGGCCATCGTTCCTCTTAGCTTCACCGTGGGTGGTCAAGCCACGGTTACTAAGCCCCCGCTACGACAAAGCGAGAACCTTCGGGGGAAACTCTAACCTAACCTAACCTAACCTAACCTAACCCAACCTAACCTAACCTAACCTTAACCTAACCTAACCTTTTTTTTTTTTTTTTTTCGTGGGGAAATGCCTACGCATACCCGGCCCCTCGGGGACGAGGACGGGTTATGTCGGACTCGCACCGACTAAAACCCCACGGTGTTCCATCGTTTCGCCACCCAGTGCTGTGCATGCGGGTACGCTGTGAGCATTCTTCCGCTTGCACAGCTGGTGGCGGCCAGTTGTGTGTGGCCCCGGCAGACTTGGATCCCGTGTTGAGCGCGCGGGAACACCGGGCGCGCTCTCACCTCGCTGGACTCGTGTTGAGCGACAAACCTCCCTGTGTCCATCACTCCAGTCATAAGGGGGAATCGGAGTAATGCCTACGCTCACCTTCCCCGCGGCGGCTGTGGAGTGGTCCTGGGGTCTCGGGACGCTTCCTCCTCCATCGGCTGGCTGGTCGGTTGCCGAGGTGGCAACGGGCGTGGACCGGCTCATGACCTTGGAAGGCGCTTTGCGGCCTTCCCCATCCTATGGTCCGCCGGTTTCTTTGCGGCGACGCACACGGCACAACGCGGGCAGCGAGCACTGTGCCGCCTTGTACAGGTTTTTTCGACCACAGCGGCAGCACAATCCCCCGGTCGATCGGTGCGTCACACTGGAGCTCCTCACGTGTCCCGGGCCTCAAAACAGCGGAAACATCTCAGAGGTGAGGGCTCTATGAGCTTCACCTCGGCCGCCACCCACGAGATCATAAGGCGCTCCCCGGCAGCCACCTTTTGGCGGCAGCCACGGGGCACCGGACCCAGGCTGTCCCAAGGCTCCGCGGGATACCGCAGACCTCACTGCACTTCACACTCTCCTTGGGACAAGCCGCCAGCCTTTGTCACAGCCGCTGCCACCACTTCCCACAGGACACCGGAGTCGTCAAGACCTGACACTTTAATCTCGGCGGTCTTTGCCGGTCTTGAGACCCGGACCGCTTTTGCCTGCTGCGGTGAGAACTTCCTCAGTTTCTGGGCTAGGGCGTCCGCTTTAGCTTCGCTTTCGGCGCCAGGGATCTCGAACATGCGAGCTCCTGCGCAGACGCGGAAGCGCATCTCAGTTATTCCGAGGGCGGCAAGATTGATTTTAGCCTTCGCCTCGGTAATAACTGCGACGTACGTGACGCCGCTGCCACAGCTTCCGGCTCCAGTGCGTCACTACCACAGCGGACGATCGCGGAGTCGCGATCTTGACTGCCCCTTTCGTTGCGGGTTCGCCGGGACTCTTGCCGCCTCCCACCCTTCTTTTTGAGTCCCTTCTTCACCACCGTTGTCCATGGCTGCTCAACAGACTGTGGCATGCGGCAGGTCGACCTGCAGCTGTCTTTTTGGCTCCTCCGGGCGGGCTCGCTCCGTCCTCCCATGGTGTGCTTGGGCCCCAGAAGACCCCACGACAGCCGGCTTACCTCTGCGTGCCTTTGACATGCACCCTGCGGTGGCCGGTGCCTGTGAAGGCGATGGACTGGACGAGATGACCGGGCACCGCTTCCGGTTCTTATCCGCCGCCAATGGTGGGCGGTGACGCTTCGGTAGGAGACGGTCTTCCAGCGCAGCGAACTCCTGGCGTTGATCATTGACCCCACCTGGTCAATGATCGAACGCGCCAGTTCTCCCTACCTGCTCCCTCGCTTGTGGCTTGGTCGGTCGACCGCATCCGCAGGCCACTTCCTTCCCCGTCCGCGACACGCTCCTGGGAGGCGAGCGTTGGTCCGTCTGCAGCTTTCGTCTCCTCAGAGGTACAGCGTTGCTGCAGAGTCTTTGCAGTCTCGCTTACGTTCTCTGCAGCCTCCTTCAGCGCCTTCACCCAGATGCCCTTCGGTTTTCGACCTTGTGGCCTGCCATGGAGATGACGCCGACGCTGTCCTCTATCCTCTTTTGCGGCTCGATGCCGGCTCGAAGTCGCCAAATGTCGTTTGGATGACCCGACTCCGAAAGGAGTTGACTCCTGCCGGCGCCGGGCTGACTTAACAATGAGGCAATCTCTGCCTCCGCCTCAACCTCTCCTCCTCTCTCCTAGCCTCCACCAATGCCATTTTGGCCTGGGCAAGCCCCACATACTCGCCTGTGGTTGGAGGCCGCCCTCGACCTCTCTTGGCAGATGTTGTGCCCTGGCTTCCTCCTCTAATTTGGCCGTTACCAGACCGCCGTCAATAATTGCGTCCTTAGAAGGACGTTTCCTCCCTTTGTTTCTTCTCTCGTCAGATGACTCTGTGAGCATAGAGTCGTATTATCATCGTCACTATCTACCACATATTTTGGATTTGATTTTGTATACATGTTGTTCCCACGAATTTGGACAGAAAAACAGTCGACCCGGGTTACGCCTTTCCGAGGCAAGACTACATGCTGTGGGGGGCGTCGAGTACCCACAGGTTTTTAAGACTTCGCTGTCTGATTTTTATAGAGATTTGCTCCTCGTGGGCCGGCCAATTAAGGCAAAGCCCTCCATCACTGCACTTCGACGTACCCCACGTCGTCAGCGCTGGGGTCTTTGAAGAAGTACAGCGGATTACGGCGCGCTGGGAGAATGCGACGTAACTCCCCAGTTTTGGACGGTTGAATGCCCGGCGGCGGTGTGGTGCACCGAGCCCGTCCCTCCACTACTATGAGCATTAGGCACTGGAAACGATATATCGTTACCGGTTCCCAAATACCACCATCATTTGTTGCCTTTCCCCGGATACTTTGATCAAGGAGAAATGCAACCTCCACTGCCGCATTGTACGCGAGAACGACGTATCGTAAACAGTTCTCAATGCGCACCATCATTCGGTTGCCTTTCCGCCGGTTTGGAAATCAGAGAATGCAACTACCCTCCGCAGTGCCCTCCGCTTATCAGAGGGACACGCGAGGCAGCTATCCCCCTGTCAGAACATTCGCCACTGGCGGCAACGTGTCATCACCGAGGTGCCCAGGGTGCACCGTCCCGGCGTTGCCTTTCCCCGGATACAATGGTATCAAAGGGAAATTCAACGGCAGGCACTCGGGGTTTCTGACGTGGCACCCCAACCTAACCTTTTTTGACATGGGGAACGCTCACAGATACCCACTCTGCGGGGCAGGCAGGGTTGCGTCGGACCTGCACCGACTAAAACCCCATGGTGTTCCTCCATCAGCCGCGCGGCGGGCCACGGGAACGCTTTCGCACACATCCGCGACCCTGCCTGCGCCGGGCTGACCAGGCGGCCCTTCTCCGGGAGGACATCTCCCTCCACCTTCTGGCAGGGCGCGCTGAACACGGACGCGCCTCCACCGGCTCTGTAGGTGGGAAGTGGACTTCCCGAGTCCGCCTCTCAGAGGCCACGGGGGCCAGGAGCCCTTCCCAGCCCCCTCTGCGGTGGGCGGACTCCGGCATAGGGCTCCGCCGACCAATGTTCGGCCGTGGAGGACAGGAGGCAGGATCAACCAGCACTCCACTGGAACCCAAGTGGCCTCCCTACCCACGGCTGCATCAGCGGTGCGACCCCCGCTTGAGTCGCGGGAGGTGATAGGGGAGATACACTACTCTCCCCTCCGCGACTCCGTCTCGGATGCGGAGGGTGGGGCGACAGGGAATGCGCGGTACCGCTGGGCACAGTCCGCACCGCACCCCATTCCCTGACTCTCCGCTCTCGGTTGCGGATGGTGCGCCGGCCTCACTCCGTCCATCCGCACCGCAGCCCACCGACCAGCATCCAGGGTGGGCCTAGCTCCAGCCCGCCCGAGCAGCTCCCCGGGCCGGCCTTAGAGGCTCTTTAGGCCGGCCATTGGGTTCCTCAGCCTACCCGTGTTAACCCACACTACGGTTACTAAGCCCCCCGCTACGACAAAGCGGAACCCCTTTCGGGGACCCCTAAACTCCCAACCTAACCTTTTTTTTTTTTTTTGACGTAAGGAAATGCCTGCATACCCACCCTGCGAAGGGGCAAGGGTGGGTTATGTCGGACTCGCACCGACTAAAACCCCATGGTGTTCCTCCATCGTCGCGTATGGCGGGGTCACGGGAACGCTTCGCACACATCCGCGACCCCGCCTGCGCCACCGGCCGACCAGGCGGCCCTTCTCCGGGAGGACATCTCCCTCTCCATACCCACTCTGGCGGGGGCGCGCCGGAACACGGACGCGCGCCACTCCAACTCGGCCTCCTCTGTGGGTGGGAAGCCGGACTCCCCGAGTCCCGCCCGAAACCATGGGGCCAGAAGCCCCAGCCCCTGCGGCGGATCTGGTATTAGGCTCCGCCGCCGACCAATGTTCGGCCGTGGAGTTAGGGAGGCGGCAGGATCAGCCAGCACTCCACTGAACCCGCGGCCCCACCACGGCCGCATCAGCGACCCCGCCCGAGTCGCGGATAGGAGATGCACTACCCTCCCTCCGCGACTCCGTCTGCGGAGGGTGGGGGCGACAATGCGCGGTACCACTGCTAACGGATCCTCGCACCGCCACCCCATTCCCCGGCTCGCCTCGGCTGCGGATGGTGCGTGAACGGCCTCACTCCGTCCATCCGCACCCCGCAGCCCTCATTTTGCACATCCAGGGTGGGCCCAGCTCCAGCCCGCCCGGGCGGCCTCCTCGGGCCGGCCTTAGAGCGCCTTAGGCCGGCCATTTGGGATTCCTCTTAGCTTCACCGTGGTTAACTCCGCACCACGGTTACTAAGCCCCCGCTACGACAAAGCGGGAACCCTTCGGGGGGACCCCAACCTAAGCAACCTTTTTTTACGGCGGGAAATGCCACGCAGCCACCCACCCCTGCGGGGGCAAGGGTGGGTTATGTCAGTTTCTCGCACCGACTAAAACCCCATGGTGTTCCACCTTCGTCGCATATGGCGGAGATTTTGGGAACGCTTTCGCCTCCGCGACCCCGCCTGCGCTGGCCGGCAAGCCGGCCCCTCCTTCGGGGAGGACATCCCCTCTCCGCCTCTCTGCAGGCGCGCCGGAACACGGACGCGCCTTCCATCGGCCTCCTCAGTGGGTGGGAAACGGACTCCCCAGGTTCGCCTCCCAGAGAGCCATGGGGGCCAGGAAGCACTAAGCCAGCCAGCCTGCGGATCTGGTCTGCGGCTTACCGCCGACCGATGTTCGGCCGCGGAGGACAGGAGAGCGGCAACGAAACACCGACCTCTTCCCCGCGGCCCCCACCGCAGCCGCATCGCGCGGTGCGACCCCGCTGAGTCGCGGAGGGATGGGAGGCAGCAGCGCAATACCGACACTCCTCTCCCTCCGCGACTCCGCCTCTCGGCTTACTGAGGGCGGGGAGGCGGCCTCGCTCCGCCACTTCCGCCCCAGGTCCACCGACACGCTTCCGAGGCGAGCTCGTTACGAGCCCACCCGGAGCGGCCTCCTCGGAGCCGGCCACAGAGCGCCTTGGGCCGGCCATTTGGGTTCCATCTTAGCTTCACCGTGGGTGGCCAAGCCCACGGTTACTAAGCTAGCACGACAAGCGAGAACCCTTCGGGGAACCTAACCCAACCTAACCTAACCCAACCTAACCTAACCTAACCTAACCCAACCCGTTGATATCCTCGTGTTGCAGTGTTCAAAGCATTTAAAGTTTGTTTATTTTAGTTGTATTTGTAGTAGTCCACGCATTTTTAGTCTTTCTGGAGCCGCCTTCAGGCCGGTTTCTACTTATTAATCACACTTTTAGTTCCATAGTTACGTAATTTAATTGAACAAAATTTTTTCTATTTCCTTCGTTTTTCGCCCTGTTTTTGCTTCCGATCGGTCGACTCCGGTCCACAACCGTCGATTCAGGCGCAACCTGCAAAGGAAACGCACGGAATGCCGAAAAATCGCCCGCCCACCCAATTCTGTTCTCATTACTTTACGTAGATCTCTAGACAGCCAAGTAGAAAAATTCTATTATATTACCAATAAAGTAAGATATTCCATTTTGAAGTTAAGATTATACACATATTTATAATACATTAACATGTTCGTATGTAACCGCACACCCGTAAAACGGCGGTAACGATAAAATGAAATCGAACAATTCAGGAAAGCCTCGAACAGACAGAGGGCCTTTGCCCTCACAGGAAAGCTCAGTCGTAAGTCGCAGGACGTCGACGGAGACTACGAAAACTGCATCACCACCGTCAAAGCCTAAATACGCCAAAGCAGAACAGCAGAGGCAAGGCCTGCCTAGTAAGGAGCAAAGACCTTACTAGGGGAATCACGCAACTGGAAGGCAGACATAAAATCTGGAGTTACACAAGCCATCGAGAGGCTCTACCAATCATAAAAGAAGCGGGAGGCGCTAAGGATGGACAAGAGCCGAAGGAAGGAGAAGCAGGTCATAGCGGCTGCTTCAACGGAAGCGACGTCGCAAATAGAGTTGATGAAGAACCTCATGGAAAACATAAAAGAGCATAACGCAATGCTAATGGAATGCAAACAGCATACCATAGTCCTATCTAAGGACATCAAGCGGATTCCAAGACCCCTCGATGGCGAACAGGGACCATCATACGCGGAAGTCACGAAACTGACTAAGACCATTGCCGATCTCAAAACGATCTTAGCGTCCGTGCGATACCACAGCTTACTCACGTAGAGGCAGAACAAAGGCCGATCAAGAAAAGAAAGCGCCCATTCACTCTATTATCATAACGTCTGATAATAAAGAGGACACTAGCACAGAGCTTCGTGAAAGTAAGGGACGCTGTGGATGCTAAGAATAGCGGTATGCGTGGATAGGTTGCGCAGCAAGAGATCAAAAGATCATTATAGATGCCATGTTAAAGAGGAGCTAATAAAAATTAGTGATGCGAAATAAGACCAGCAATCTGCAAGTCAAAGAGGCTCAGAACAGGGATCCTCTGGATTATAGTGCGGAGATGTGCTAGCCGTTCACACAAATGAAGAAGTAGTGAAAGCACTTTAAAACAAAACAGTCACTTGCTGGCAGACATCAAAGAACAGGACGAGAATTGGCAGCGAGGTACAGACGGAAAACGAGGAACCGCAATAATTGCCAATATCGTGTTGCAAGTCTCCCCAGCAGTATGGCAGCGCCTTACTACGGCGGGTCGAGCACACATAGATCTGCAACGTGTGCGGGTTGAAGACCGTCGCCGCTGATACAGTGCTCACTGTGCCTGGGATACGACACAGCCGAAGCTCTGCAAGGATACTGTTGAAATGCATACTGCGGAGGAGCTCACGGCAGCAGAATGAGAGCGACTTGCCGGTAAAGCACCAACATGTTGCAACTGCACCCGGCAAAAATAACCGTGGCGAACCACAAATTCCATTTAATCAGGAGTGGGTCCTATCAGGCGTAAGTGGATGCAATGGCCCGCGCCACCACAGCTTATTGCTATGGGCGTCTCTAGGGACCAAAGCGCATCCAACGTAACCATCACACACGGTCAGAAGTTCTACCAAGCATTCCAGGCCAACCTCCAACGAAAGGAATTAGCCACAGCAGAACTAATGATAGAAGCTGATAACAGTGGTCTTTGCACTGCTTCAGGAGCCTTTAAGGGCAACCAAAGTGTATGAAAGTTGCCAAAGGGGTGAGGATCTTCCAGAGTACGAGCTAGGAGAAGGCTGTCAAGGCGGCTATTGCCGTCCATGACGATAACTTGGAGATAAGACAATTTCAAACTCACCACAAATAACATCGTGGTGGTGGGGATCCGAACTCGTGCCTGGGAAATCGCTGTGTTTCCTTTATACTACTTTGAGCCAGAACAACCCATAGAGCCATACCTGAGCAGTTGGAAGAATATACAAAAGGAGTTACAGCCAAAATTGCTTTTATTAGAGGCGACGCAAATGCCAAGAATACATGGTGGGCGGCACATTTTAGATCAGAGGTGAAGAAATGCTTTGGGACCATAGACGAAATGGGGTTGTATGTGCCTTCAATGAGGAGATATCCCCACATTCGATACCATCAGAGGCGCAACAAACGTTTCTCCAGCTTTATTGATGTCACAGCTCGTTCTCATGAGATGCTCAACTTGGTAGAGGATTGACAGTGGACGAAACTATCACAAGTTCCGACCACAACACACTAACCTTTAACATCAGGCTTATTAAAGCAAAAGGTATGATAATAAAAGAACGACACGAATTTATGGCACCAAAAGGCTAATTGATTCAATTTCATAAGAAGCTAGACCAACTGAAGGAGGAAAGCTTACAAATAAGGAAAATCTGGGAAAAGTTAGAATGTAGGATTCGATTCTTTTGACGGAGGGGTATACCTGCATTATCAAAAGGTGGAGTGATACCCTACCGAAAAGAAATCCAAATCAAACTTACCTTGCCATGGATGTCCAGGGAGCTCTATTTCTGACGAAGAAAGAGGTCCTCACCAAGAAGCGACGAACTTGCCAGCAGCCCCGGTCCGGCGAGGAAAAGTCGTAGAAGAGTACCTGCAAATAAAAGAAAATTATGAGAAGGAGGTTAAAAGCGCAAATCGAAAGCTGGAAAGGGTTCTGTGGGAAACAGACAAGGAGGGAGTATGGAAGGTATATATAGAGTGATGAGTAGGACCGCCAAACGACATGGAGGATTTGCCCTGAAAAGGATGGGAGTACTCTGACCCGCCGTGGGAATCCGGAAGCGCAAGAGTACCGACAGAAGCTTTCACCCGGACGATTTAGCGGAAGAGGATACACTCGACCATCGACTGATAAGAGAGCAGGCTGAGCTTGTCAACGGTTGGGCTCACGACGAGCAGAAGGACCCACCGTTCACTATGGAGGAGCCCGGAATTGCGACCGAACTTTAACCCCAAGAAGGTCTTCGGGTGCTGATGGCTTTACCGCCGACATCTGCAGTCAGCGCCATATCCTGTGATCCGGAGCCCTATCAATATCCAAATGCCTAGAGATGGAGCACTTCCCGACCCTTTGGAAAGAGGCGACGGTAGTGGCATTGCGTAAGCCTGGGAAGGAGAACTACACTAACCCCAAAGCATACAGGCCAATAGGGATTGCTGCCAGTGATGGGAAAGATACTGAGAAACTGATTGTGAGTAGGCTTAAGTGGCACATTCTACCAACGATAATTCCTTAATCCCATCCCAAGCCAAACCCACAACCATATACGCCAAAAATAGAAGGAAGAAGATGGTCGCAATGGTATCTCTGGACATAGAGGAGCCTTTGACAACGGCATGGTGGCCTGCGATTAGAGTCCGCTTGGCATGAAAAGTGCCCACTAATATCAGGGAGAGAATTCCCTGACAGCTACTACGTAACAGAAAGGTCACAGTCAGATATGGAGGTTGAACATTACGTTATCTGCTGCTGGTGTGTAGGATCGATTGGCGGCCCCATTTTGTGAACCTGCTCCCTTGACCCCTATTAAAGGACTCGAACGTCGAGGCGACTATTGCCAAGCGTTTGCTGACGACGTTGTCCTCGTTTTCGTTGGAAACTCTGCTCTAGAAATAGAAAAATCAAGCCAATGCCGCCCTTTGCCTATGTTCCGGGATTTCAGTATCAAAAATAAGCTCATTTTTTGGTCCATCAAAGACTAAAGCCATGTTAGTCAAATTGAAAGCTGAAGTATGATGTTCCAAGACTGAGATGGGTGGGGTCGACATTGGCATGTCTGATGACGTAAAGATCCTTGGGACTTCATTATCGATAGCAAACTCACCTTCAATAAACATGTAGTGGAGGTGAGTAAGAAAGCTATCAACATATATAAGCAGCTTTCTAGGAGCAGCAAGAATTAGCTGGGGCCTACACCCGGAAGTCATCCGCATTATATACACCGCGACTGTGGAGCCAGTGTTTACGTACGTCCCAGTGTATGGGCACTGGCGACTGTGAAAAAATAGGGTGCAAAAGCAGCTGAACAATGTCCAGAGGGGTTTTGCCTCAAAACCAACAGCGGCACAAAACTGTTTCCTTAAATGCCGCCTTGGTGCTGTCCGCTGCTCCCCACTTGATCTCAGAATTAGGAGGCAAAGCGTCACTCTATGAAGTCAAGAAGGGGTACACTGGGAAGGCCTTGGAGATAGAGAGAAGTGGGAACGTTGTTGCATACGACAACACCTCACCCAGCGGAACATATGAGTCTGGGGTTCATAAGTTTGATGAACCAAGAGCAAGCTGATTGCCAAAATACCTAAACGATTCGGAGTATATACGGATGGCAGTAAAATTGATGGCAAGGTCGGGGCAGCGCTGGTCTCCAGCGGAATAGCGAAGCAGAGATCAAAGCCGTCGGAATTGAAATTGTCACCGTACTGCACGGTATATCAAGGAACTTCTGGCCATATGCACA
Organism: Teinopalpus imperialis; assembly: GCA_029286865.1. NCBI lineage: Eukaryota > Metazoa > Arthropoda > Insecta > Lepidoptera > Papilionidae > Teinopalpus > Teinopalpus imperialis. The sequence continues at coordinate 2,031 of JAGSMU010000367.1, read as the reverse complement.
GCCACACGGACGATATTAGGAATCAAGAAATGAGTTTTGGCATATACAGCGACTCGAGATCAGCCGGAGACGTCATCAACAACGCCTCATCGCACCACCCTGTCAATCCAGTAAATATCAAAGCTACAAACTCCAGAACAAACATATATCCTGTTCCTCGGACTGTGGAATTGAAGGCAATGAAAGAGCTGACAAACTGGCTAAAGAGGCAGCACTAAAGATCAAAACAAAGCCCAACTATGTACCTTCTTCCTGAGTTCTATTCGCCAAGCAACAAATCCGTGAGAAGTCGCTTTGAGGAATACGAGACAAGCCAAACAGCCTCAACAACAAAGATCTTCCTTCCGCACGCAGCAATGCATATAGATTGTGAGAGAGATCGAACCCACTGGTGTAATTTGGACACAGGTGTTGACAGGGCATGGCGGTTCTCCGAGTACTTGCATAGATTCAAATGCAAGGGAGTTCTGCGTGTGCTTCAGAAGCGACGATAAGGTGGAGCGTGATCCACCTTATCACAGAATGTCCAATGTACAGCAGAGAGAATGGACATGAGATAGAAATAGAAATAAAATAAGAAACAAAATAATATACCCGGAAATTATTAGAAATAAGGAATCTAGGATGTTTATCAGCGTAAATACATAGCCAGCAAAGTAATAAATAAGAATAAATAATAGGTAGTAGTAGTAATAAGAAGACAAATCAATTATACACTATACTATGTTAAGTTATATATACATATACACTTATATGTAATAATAATAAAAAAAGGGTATAATAAATAGAAGAGTAGTAAATATAAGTTTATATCCTAACTATAGCGATAACGAAAAATTAGATATAGATAAATGATAGTACATAGATATTAAGGAAAAAAAAATTGAAATTTTGTTATATATCAACGCAATAAAGCAGAAATGTTTATTTTTTAAAGTGGACGTGTAAATATTAATAGTTTGACATATATGTAATGATTAAAGCATTAAAAGTCCCTGACGATACATGTCAGAATATACATGCGAGACACCCAAAAAATGGGGGTCACTAATATAAAAAAAAAAAAAAAAAAAAAAACCTAACCTAACCTAACCTAACCTAACCTAACCTAATCCCAACCTAACCTAACTCTAACTCAACCTAACCTAACCTAACCTAACCTAACTCTAACCTAACCTAACCTAACCTAATCCCAATCCCAACCTAACCTAACCTAACTCAACTCTAACCTAACTCCAACTCTTAACCTAACCTAACCTAACCTAACCTAACCTAACCTAACCTAACCTAACCTAACCTGTCCTAACCTAACCTAACTCCAATCCCAACCTAACCTAACCTAACTCTAACCTGCAATCCCAATCCCAATCCTTAACCTTAACTCCTTACCCAACCCCTAACCACCTATATATTCAAAGTTAGAGTCTTGGGTTATCCTAAATTGGTTTTTGTTGTACATTTGTTCAGTGTAATCGTTAGGACAGTCATCCTGGTGCCGCATTTAGCCATTTTCTAGTCTAGTTGTAAATTCAGTTATTTTAGTTTCATAATTACGTAATTTTATTCCATTTGTAAAAATATTCATATTTTCGTTTTCGTGCTGATTTTGTAACCTAACCTAACCTAACCTAACCCTAACCACCTATATCTTTGTGTGTATTAGAGTCTTAAGCATTCCAAATTGGTTTTTGTTGTAGCATTTGTTCAGTGTACTGTTAGACAGTCATCCTGCGCCGCATTTAGGCCATTTCTAGTCTAGTTGTAATCAGTTATTTTAGTTTCATACTCACGTAATTTTATTCCATTTGTAAAAATATTCATGTTTTCGTTTTCGTGTTGATTTTGTGAACTCCAACTCCTAACTAAACCTTAACTCACCTAACCCTAACCACCCATATCTTTGTGTATTAGAGTCTTAAGCATTCCAAATTGGTTTTTGTTGTAGCATTTGTTCAGTGTAATCGTTAGGACAGTCATCCTGCGCCGCATTTAGGCCATTTCTAGTCTAGTTGTAATCAGTTATTTTAGTTT